>JAGYHY010000014.1:0-26541 GCA_024244165.1 Ascosphaera acerosa | reverse complement strand
ACACTCTTTCACCGTGCTTGGCACAGCAGGTTCAGGAGCCTGCGGTGCCCACCAGTGGCCTGGACATACACTGCTCGTTGGTAAGTCGAGGCACCGGGACTCGACGCTGCCAGCGCGCCTACATGAACAGGCGGGATCTGACAGCTGCGTGCTGATGGCGCCTAGCACCGCTTCCCCAACTTGTACAAAGAGGTATGCAAGCAGGGCAGCCGACAGCAGCAGCTGGCGTGCACCTCGAGCTTTTTCCCCGGCTTGGCGTGCGATGCAGAGCTCCATCGAGCTGACATGTGCATGCCTCCAGAAATTCCCACCGCAGCTCAGAAGCGCCGACGTGGTCGACAACCTGGAGAGCTTCAATGATATTATCGGTGAGTAGCTATTGCTGTCGACGTGCGCAGCGCGCACACGCCTGCTTGCCAGGACACGCATCTTGGACTGAGGGACTCGTTTGCTAATCTGGTGTGCGCGCATCGCAATGAGCATCGCGTCTGTAGACGGTCTGGAAGGCACACCATACTTGAGCCACCTCGTTCGGCCCAACACGCATGTCCTGCTTTACCGCTCCATCAATCCGGAGCTTGAGTTGCAGGCGCCTGCGAGCCTTGAAGCTCAGTCTGAGCGCTTGATGAACTGAGGCCCAGCAACACTGCCTCACTCCGGCCTTCCACGACCACAAGGCGGCCACCGCGAATGCCTGGACTCCATCCTCAGCGCGATCAGAGAACACGGCTACACGAGAGATGAAGAACCACAGATGCAATGACTACCGCGCCCTACACGAATCATAGAAGTGATTGAGCATGCATCACGCTGCTGGCTCCCGCGACCGCTGACCGAATCCGACTGCGCATCACATCGCACCTGCAGCCGCTGCAGCGACTGCCACTTCGCGCGACGGCTCAGCGATGCCTACCCTATCTCCCATCGTCATCACCGATGCGCGGCTCAGCGACACGCTAGACATCGAAAGGATCGACATCGCATGCATGAAGGCCGACCCGGTGGCACGCCTCACCTACGACTTCAACGAGACCATGATCGACAACCAGCGGCGGCAGTGGTACTTTGGGCTGGAGCACCCGCGCTGCCGCAACCTTAAAGCTGTGGTCAACGGCGCGACTGCGGGGTTCATTACCGTTGTCTACCCGGAGCGCTCGTACGAACCGTGCTATGAAGACGTCGACATGTACGAGGCGTTGGAGGACGGCCTGGAGATGATGAAGCCGGCCAATCCGAAGCTGTTCGAGGCGTACTACATCAACATGCTAGAGAATCAGCGAAGACTGAGCCTCAAGCTGCGCAAGGCGGTGATTACCAACATGGCCGTGCATCCTGAGTACAGAGGCCTGGGCTGCGAGGCGCTTCTGCTGGAACGGACGATTGAAATCGTCCAGAAGCGCGGGCTGCCCATGATCTGGGTTGAGGTCGCGACTGGCCTGACGCAGGTGTACGAGGACTTTGGCTTCATGGTCGTCATCAAGGAGGAGATCGATCTGAGCAAGTACGGCGGAGAGGGAATTGCTGACTTGACAGCCATGAACATGCTCCTTTGACTACAATGGTGCGACCCTGTGACGCGCTTGACATCTGCTGTCGCATCGGACTTGGCCGAAGCCACCACCATGCACAGCAAGTCGTCCTCATCGCTAGCAGTGCAGGCGGCGTCAGCGGCATACCTGCGATGCCAAGGCTGATGCTAGGGCCTATCTGCGGCTGGTGACGGCTGGTCTGGTCTGCCCCGCACTGCCTGCCATTGCAGCGTAGCGGTTGCCCCACCGAAGGCGACCGCCACAGTCATACTCGCAACGCGTGAGGTCCACAACAGCTTGATCGCCTGCCTGAGTCATCCTGACTGGTAGCTCAGAGCGCTACTACTCGCTCGGCTAGCGACTCTACATAAGCTCGGTGCACTTGGACATACAGCGCAGGACCATTGGCAGAACGGCATCACACGTCGCGAGAGCCGGCCGAGATTAAGCAGTCAAGACTTGCGGGTGTGTGACTAATCGGCAGCACGACGTGCCTCGCCGCATCGTGCCAACCTTGCTACGCAGCTACAGCAGCAGGCACCTCTATTAGTGTCACCCTACTGTTCGTGCCGCCTGGGTTTAGTTCACGCCACAGGGCTAGCATCGACAGCCGCCCTGCGTTGACTCTCACTACCGACGACATCGACATGCCGACCACCGTGCGGACACCAGTCACCATCGAGCCGCTGACAGAGGCCGATCTATCCCGACTTCATGAAGTCGAGGTGCGGGCGTTCGGGCCGCAGGTCGCCATGCGCCTGACGCAGCAAGCGACGCCAGAGTGGGCCGAGTTCCGGCAGAAGATATTTCGCGAGGCTCTGGCCGACGCGCGCAAGCGGTGCTTCAAGGCCTGCACGTCCGACGGGACGGCGTGCGGGTTTGCGATCTGGCTCTTCGTGCCTGATCCCGAGGCAGAGGCCGCGGACCGGAAGCGCAAGGAGGAGGAGAAGGAGAGGAAGAAGGGCACGCCTGACGAGGAGCCGGCGTATCCCCCGGGCGCCAACCCCGCGGCGTTTGAGGCGTTCTTCATGGGGATCGTGCATCAGCAGGGCCAGCTCGCCGTCGGGCAGAAGCGTGCAGGTGAGCGCGTGCCCTCCTCTGCCGTCCTTGCACCGCCCGCGCTGACTTCATCTGTTCGTGTATCGTGGCAGAGCTCCGACTGCTGGTCGTCGACCCCGAGTATCAAGGGCAGGGCATCGGCTCCACACTCGTCCGCCACGGCGCCAAGATAGCTGAGAGCATGGGCCTGCCGTTCGTGTGGCTGGAGGCAACCTCGGAGGGCCACCCGGTCTACCTGAAGCTGGGGTTCGAGGACAAGGACGTGCGCAGCTTCGACTGGACTCCGTTTGGCGAGGAGTGCATCGACTATTCATATGGTATGAAGTGCATTTTGCCAATGAAGGGTACGGGGGAGGGGCGGGACCAGGAGCATGTCTAGGGGAGGGCGATGTGGCCGCTGAAGGCGTCAGCGCAGCCGTTGCAGCGCGGTCGCTAATCCGTCTCTGTTCGTGCTATGCCCCGTCCGTACCTGATGACTCATTCACGAAATCACCCCACCGTCCCGCTGATGGGCAGGGTCTGCATGCCTGACGCGGTGCCATCGCGTCCCTGTCTCCATCGCACCCGAACGCATCCCTATCACCAGTCTCGCAGTAGCGTGGGCGAGTGGACTGCGACTGCAACGAGGCGCATGCACGGGTCATCGCAGCACCATGTCCCATGCACGCCCTGATTGCAGCAGCTGGTTGGCGTATGTACAGTACAGTGCAAGCCGTGCGGCACGGTCTGCCACGGAGGGTGGGAGCCTCAGTCCTTCACACGCAGACTAGGACTCGGCCGTCATCTAGCAGCTGCAGATGCTGCCTTGGTCGGCTTGGCCGGCTTCGCTGGCTTCGTCGGCGTGTCGCTGTTCTCATTTGTGCTGTTAACCTCCAAAAAGTGATAGAGGACGATCAGGAACATCGCCAACACGCCGAGGAAGATGGCAATCGAGTAGAGCTCGTCGTCTGTGATCATGGTGGCGATGGCTGAGCGTATATCCGTTTTTGGCCTATAACGTTGGTGCTGATACGCCGTTGTCTGGCGTGGCACAGCACTCTCTGCTGAGCTGCCAATGGGGTTCTGAGGCCTGCAATTGGCGGGTCAGTAGGTATCCCGATGGCAGGGCATGCTGCAACCCAGCTTACCTTACGAGGGGCTGGTGGCTCGCGATTGTCACTTGGCCTCTGATGGCAGTGCTCCCCTACTCTGCTGAGTCTCTTGCAAGCTGAAGCTTGGGCTGGGGCGGTTGTGCAAGTAGCAAGACGGACGATCTGGCCCGACCGGGCGTGACTGCTGCGCTTACCTAGCTGGCTGGAAGCAGCTGGTGCCTGAGGCAGCCGCGAGCTTGTTCAAGCCTGAGGCACCACCGCACTTGAAATCGCATTGACTTGCGGACGACGATGCGAGCCGCAGCCGCAAGCGAGACAGTTGCTACGAATGGCAGGCTGAGCGGGCGAAGGCGACGGTCGCGGCAGCAGACAGTGCTGGCAATCACACCGCATCACGCAGCACGATCGCGGCACGGCACAACGCCTACAGTGCACGCCAGCGGCGCCGGGGACAGACGCGCTTCTCGCCCCGCGAGGTGTATGTATGCAGTAGCTATCTAACGGTACGCCTTGAGGAGAGGAGAAGGTACAGCTAGCGAAAATTGACTGCCTCGTGAGTCGGTCTCGGCGCGCTGTAAATGGCCAGCTGGCTGTGGGAGCGGTGGCAGCAGCTGGTGATAAGGATACGCGCCTGGGTTGAGAAGAAGAGGAGAGGGAGACGGGAGGAGGAGGAGCGGGTGGAGGCGACGCTGAGGTTTTTTGTAGTGCATCGGCTGCAAGAGAGGAGAGAAGGGCGCGTCGATCGATGACGTCGCTGGTTGGACTGCGCTAAGCCGGAAGCGGACTGGCGCCGAGGCCCGGCGTACGATAGCCTGAGGCAGCAATGATGAGGCAGCGCGAGGCCGGAGAACGTTGGTCAGGGGACGGTATGCGAGGGAAGGGCAAGAAAGTCAGAAGGAGGGAGGAGAGAATGCGGTGCAATGGAGCCTTCTAAGTCCAACGACGCGCAGCTCATGGCTCGCGGAGATATCATTGCAACAGCCATTCACTGACGATGGAAACAGACCATGCATATTCATGCCGCGCAGCTCCTCTGCGCAACGGCCCCTCGGGGGAGGACACGAGGTTGTGCCCTCCTTCCCTGGATGAAAAGACGCAGGCATGCAGCAACTCATCAATGCTGCTGGCTTAGTATGCTGCGGATGATCGCAAGAGCTGGTTGTGTTTCCATAGTTGCGCGATCTCCGCCAACACGACGTGACGGAACGGCAAGATTCTCCCCTGAACCCATGCTGTGAGCAGCAACCTGCACGCCGGGCTCTGCTGTCATGTGCATCACCAGTCACCACCTAGCAGGTCTGACCCAGTGTGTTGAGATCACGCAGACCCGGGAAGT
Source organism: Ascosphaera acerosa (assembly GCA_024244165.1). Lineage (NCBI taxonomy): Eukaryota > Fungi > Ascomycota > Eurotiomycetes > Onygenales > Ascosphaeraceae > Ascosphaera > Ascosphaera acerosa. The sequence continues at coordinate 21,526 of JAGYHY010000014.1, read as the reverse complement.
TGCCTTGGTAGTACTGTGGTGCCAGAAGGCTCCGAGCCTTGAAACAGCTGCACCTCGTCGGTGATAGCATGAACCGTTGACTGGAGCACGCAGCTCGGCGGATACCGTCGAGGCCTTCGTGCGCATGGCTGTCGCAGCGACGATCACATCATACTCGGTGGATGTCGCGTCCTGACTTCCTCCATCATGACACCATTTGAATCCGACGCGGGGCGACTGTCAAGCTGTAATCAGAGTGCTGGGCGTTGCGCGATGATAGGCAGCAGTCGGCGTAGCGTATGACCAGCGTGGCGTGGATTGTCTGATGCGGCCTTCCTGCCACCTCTGCGTGCGACGCACTGCAGCTAGCAGCGCAGCTCGTCGCCCATCCGACGCAACTCATCGGCTGGAGCGCTGTTTGGAAGCGCCTGCAAGTCGGAGTAGAGACTGTCGGCGGAATTGCAGAGCCAATGATGATATTGGCACTCATCAGTCTTCCATGACTGCCAGGATTCCTGTCATGGCACTATCGTCACTTCGCCGTGAACTTCTGTCCATGCACGACAGGCGCGAACTTCTTGCCCTTGGCGTCCGCCGCGAGGTTCTTGCCGCACACCGCGCACACTATGATCGCACCAGAACGTATTAGCTCGTCGGCCTGCAGTCACGCCGACCGCGGCGCACACCGAGATTGAGCTCACCGTGGTCTCTGTATGCGCACCGCTGGCAGAACTTGCGGCCCGACTCGCACTTGGTCTTGCATGACTGGCATGAGCTGGCGTAGGCGGCGAACGGGTTCTTCGCTTTGGCTGAGAGCAGCTTGTTCTGTCGGACCAGCAAGTAGCGGCAGGGAGACGGCGTTAGCGTACCATCACGCCGAGTGCCACCACGACTGAGCCGCTGAGATGCAACAAACCTCACCTTCGATATACCTGCGCCTGCCGGACCCGACGCTCGCTTGTCCTTCTCCTTGGCGCCGGCGCCTCCTACATTTCCGAAGCCGCTCCCGGAGAGGTAGACGTCGTTCTTGCGCTTGACATCGGGGGTGGCGAGGGCTGTCTTCTGCAGCTTCTTCTGGCACTTGGAGCACACCATGGCTGCTGAGGCGGGGGGATCATCGGTGTGGTCAGGATCGGAAAGGCACTGCCCTTCATGGCGAGACGTCGTCTGATGAGTTGTAGTCAGATGTCCGAGCACGCCGGCGCAGAGTACATATATCAGCAGACTCGAGAACCGGTCAAATCGGTTGAGTAGTGTAATGGTTATCACATCAGATTCTGATTTCCCCAATTGAGATCGTTCTGATGATCTGGGTTCGATTCCCAGCTCGACCTTTTTGCACTCCTTGCGCACTCTCAGGAGGTCATTCTAGTCATTCCAGTGTCTTGCTGGCCATGAAAAGGAACGCGGTGATGGTTTTGATGGTGGAGGGTCTACAGCTTCATCGCCTTGTGCTGGCGTGCGCGGTTTGTGGCAATTGCCGCTCATTGAAGGCATCTCTAGAAGTGGTGCGAATGGCAGCATCGGGCGACTGCATCAATACGATGAAGTACCTAGCACTAGCGAAGTAGCAGCCTTGCTGATGCCGTCCCCTACTAAACATCGTTCATCTCAGTGTATGCTGGCTGCTCCCACGTTAACGACAAGCGCGCCGCTCATCGCACTGATGCTGCCCCTGTCCTATCGACCACGAGTTCAGCGCTGAGAACCCTGATCACGCGCGCTACCAGCATCCCCGTCGTCTGCCTGAGTAGGGGTCTGAGAACTCGCTTGAGGTAAGTGGCCCACTCGCACCTCCTCTTTGACCTCCGACTCAGGCTGCAGGAGCAGATACGCGCATGGGATGGTGACGGCCAGTGTGCCGATGATCCTATGACGGGCGTCAGTAGCTCAGTAGCGCCCTGGAGTGAACAGCGGCGGAGCGGGACTCATGAGCTGCTCACCACCAACGATCGTCGCCCCCAAGGCGTTTGTATGCCTCCGCCTTGGCGTCCTGAACGCTGGAGGGGCTGGAGCGTCCGCCCTCTTTCTGCGGCACCGAAGCGAATTCACGCATGTGCGCGGGCCGTGAAGACAGTCGCAGACGCCGTTGTGGTGAGACGCCAGCAGCTACGGCGCCTTGGCTTGCTCGGGGCAGGCGGGTGCAGCTGAGTCGCGATCGTGGCATGAATGCGGCTGCATGCCCCTGAGACCAGTGCAAGTAGTGTGCTGAGAGCTGCCTCACTCGATGAAGCGACATGTTGGCCAGGCTGACTATGAGTAGCGACGGTATGAGACGATGCAAATGGTAATATCCTGGTGGCGATGATAGTGCTATAAGACAAGTGCTGCGCTAGGAACCACCAGATGCGAGTGCTACTGTACCCAAGTGAAGCCGACCCTCCCGCGCACGAAGTGTTCGTCTGACATGCGGGACGGACCGCCTCAGTTGACACCGGCAGCAAGAGCAGCGTCACCCGCTCCCCCCTCACCGTACTTCTGCACCGTCTCATCTAAGCGGCCGTATACCCTCTCGTTCCGCTTCGCATCTCCCTTCTCCGTCTTGAACTGGTACCCCCTCAAGCGCGGCCCCTGGCCGGTCTGCACCGGCATCTCCTCCTCATATGCTTCCGCGAACTGTCGCACGTCCGCCTCAAACGTGCCGCTGGCGATGCTGGACCGCACGCCCGCGAAGAACCGGTCGAGGACCGCGAAGTTATGGATCTGCAGCAGCGTCCAGCCGAACATCTCCTTGGCGTTGAGCAGGTGCCTGATGTAGGCGCGCGAGAACGTCGTGCAGGCGTAGCATGTGCACTCTGGTGTTAGAGGAGCCTTGTCGCTGGTGTGTGTGGGAAGCCACATGTCGATGGCAAGAGGAAGGCGTGGTGTCGCGGCCTGGCGCGTGGGGGCGGGGAATGTGAACGACAGTGCGATGCCGCCGTCCGAGGCGGCAGGGGCGAACGGCACAGTGATCAGGTCGACACCAAGCGATATGCCTCTGAGCACATCGTGTGGTGTCTGCGGCTGCACGAGCGCCAGCCGCGGCAGCGCAGCGAGCTGTGGCGTGATGGCGTCGACGCTGTCGAAATCATACAGCGCGAGGCCGGAGAGGTGAGCGAGGACATCTTCAGACTGCAAATCTGAGATGTAGAGGTGCTGCTGCTCCTTGGAGACGGGCAGCAGTGGCGCGAAGTACTGCGCCGACGACGTCTGCTGCGCAGCGTCTGTCGCCTGGCCTGCTGAGCCGGCTTCCGAAACGACATCAACGGACGGCGTGTAGAGCTTCGCAATGGCGTCGGTCGTCCACCCGTGCGTTCTGTCGACCATGCGCTCCCTCCGCTTCTTCCCCACCGACCGATCAGCCACGACGTCCGCCAGGCCGATGACGATGTCCGGGCGCAGCTTGCGGACGGCGTCCAGGTACTGCTCCGTGCTGAGCTGTCTGTAGCCGTCGGACGACATGATGGTGACGGAGGTGTTCGAGCTCGGCGTCGGACACGGCACGGGCGGCACCCGTCGCGGCCCGAGGACCATGGCCATGTCGTCTGGCATGCACATGAACCGGCGCAGGGCAGATTCGCCTGGCAGCACGGGCGTCCTGTAGATTGGCGGGTGCTCATGACGCTGTCGCTCGATGACTGGAGCCACGGATTGTATCGTTAGCCTCGCTGATCTGATCCTGAACCGAGCACACGCAGCTGCCATCGCAGGTACTCACAGTCCTCGAAGCCGACGTAGACGCTCTTCACGCCTGTCTTCTCGGAGAGCACGTCGTGCGCGACATGCGGCACGGCGCCGCGCGACGTTGTCGGCAGGTATCCCGGTGTCTGGAGGGCATGTCGGCCTGGGAGCGCGAAGCGGCCTAGGCGCGGGGCATGCAGGGCGCCGCTGCTGGTCGCTGTCTCGAGGATGATGAAGCTGCGCATCTGGGACCTCTCGAGCGAGTCCTGCATGGCGGTCGATGGCGAGTCCTCAGGCCTCAAGCCTCCTTGACGGCATCCGTGCGCACTGCTCTCAGAGAAAGCAGCTGCAGGAAGATACACCGAGCATGCGATCGCTGCGATCTGAGATGGAGCTCACGCCAGTCCAAAGTCCAATGGTAACAGTGATGATGCTTCGGCTCTGCATGCAATTTTTTTATAGCAGCGCGGACCCGCCGACCACAGTTGCTCGACGGGCGCTGCCAGATCTGATCAGAGCTCACCGCCGCGAGTCGCAGTGGAATCGGTCAATCGGGTGGCGGTTTAGTAAGTGACAGGATGCCGGCTCAGAAGGACAGGCCGACCGTGTCTCAGCAGGGCCCTGACAAGCAGGCTGTTGGTCGAGGCAACGCTTGAGACGGTGGTCTCAGCTATGGCTACCGATGCTAGGAGACGCTGCTCTCGCGCAGCGCTCTGCGGGTCTGAGCCACCGTAGCGACGGGGTCCTGCTCCCATCACTTGACCCTCGCGAGACCACCAGAGCGTAGAACAGTGTCAGATCATAGCTACAGCTCAGGACCAGTGTGCAATGCTGCATTGCTGTGGCACCATCATGGCATACTCACACCGCCGAGCGAAGATCGCAACATGCTCTCGCACGGCGCTCGTTGGCCAGATGATTGAGAAGCCCAGACCTACATCCAAGCGAGGTAATGGCTTCTCCAGCTCATCGCATCGCCAAGGGGACCATTGGCCACGGCCTGCCACGCCCATTCCGCAGCATAGATGTAGTCTCAGCAGCCGACCAGGGCTGTACCATGACCACCGCGAGGGACTGCCTGGAGGTCTGCCGACCGATGGGAGAGCAGAAGTCATTCAGGATTCAGCCAGGATCGAGGACCACCGAATGGCTCACCATGAGTTGGCCAGCAGGTCATTCGCACGCCAATGCCCGAACTCCACGGCGAGGGCGGCGGCAGAGGGGGAGGGGGGGTCAGGCTGCCGCAGCGGTGGAAACTCAGACATGCGCCCAGCGTGGGCTGCCTGAAGCCAGGATGACTCCCCGACTCGCCTTGAGCATGCCCCCCCGCGACTCTAGACGCAGCGCGGGTGCACTGTTCTGTATGCATGCGTTCCAGTGCTGCAGATCGCGTCGCGCGCTTGACACCCGCAGCGGGAACAACCCCACAGCTACACGACGTCACTGTGGCCGAATCCACTGATCGGCGACCTCACACGTGCAGCACGTCCGGGGACCGCAGGGTCAGCCAACCGAGCTGGCCGACACCATTGCTGGCAGCGCCGTTGTCATCGACTGCTCAGGAGCGTCTGCTTCGTCGTGGTCAGATTTGGCACCGCGCGAGCCTGGCCATCACACCTGGGGACGTGACGAAGTCTACGTGCGACTACGGCTGCGCGTCGCGAAGAACACTCGAGCTCGGACGACCTCCTGCGATACTCTGAACGTGGTGGCGAGACTATATTGTGAAGCGATTGCGAGCTGCATCTCAGACACCGAGCCCGGCCCAACACCACAGCATCATGGCGAGCCGCGGCGGCACTGCGGGAGCCGGCGCCCATCGGAGGTCAACGGCCACGCGCCACGCGCACGAAGGCCCGTTGAGCAGAGACGTCTGGGCCAGCTTCGGCGATCCGGACCCTGACATCAGATACATGGGCCTGGGAGACCTGGAGGCGTACCTGCTCGACGAGCACTCGTCTCAATGGTTTGCTGTTGCCGCGACGGCGTCCGTGAGAGGGCCGCAGGCGCTGGTGTCAGAGGTCATCAGCCTCCTGCAAGACACGCATGGCGAGGTGCAGAACCAGGCGCTGAAATGGTAGGCTTCGGCTGTGGGCGGCTCACCTTACACATGGCTGTGCAGATGGCTGACACCCCCCGCTTGCTGCAGTGTTGGCCCTCTCTATCAGCGGTGTCTGGCTGCGTCAAAGCACTACCTCATTGACCAGCTCTGCCAGCTCGCCACTACCCCTGAAACCGACACCTCCATCGCGTACGCTGGGCTGCGAGCATGTCTGGCCCATATGCGATGTCTGGGCTCGGGTGGCCCCGAGGCTGCAAGCATGATCGCAGAAGATCTCGCCGCGGTCCGAGACATGTTGCTTGCTTGGCTGACGGAGGGACAGAGAGACGCTTCTCTTGCGCCACCCGTGCCCATGCTGCGACGCTCCATGAATCCGACGTTCAGCAGCGACGCCTTCGACGTGGCGAGGGAGGCAGTGCAAGGCTTCGGCGCACAACTGCCGCCAGGCCAGCTCGAGCGCTTGACCAAGCTCAGTCTGGCGATACTGCGCCAGGACGACGGGACTGGGTCTGTGACTGTCAAGCGGGCCCTGGCCTTGCTGCAGCAGGTCGTGTCGCAGCTCAACGGTGACCTGTGGCGGCTGCTCCTCGTTGAGCTGCAGGCCGGCTTCGCGAAGCCACACATCGCCACTCACCGGCGCCGCTGCTTGATATTGGCCATCGGCACGGCTTGCCGCGGCGACCCTGTCAAGTTTGGCCGATGCCTGTCCAGCCTCGTGGGATTCGTGCTGGAACCCTTGCAGGAGACGAGCACGTCCCTGCAGGACGACGAGGACGAGGAGGAAGCTACTCGCCAGGATGAGCTCAAAGAGACGGCGCTTATGACTGCAGACACGCTCCTGTCGCTCTGTCCGCGGCACTGCGAGCCATACTCTGGGCGGATACTTGATGCAGCGCTTCACCTCGTCAAGCACGATCCGAATCGCCTTGATATGGACATGGACGATGGCTCTGACGGCGAAGACAGCGTGTCCAATGATCTCGATGCTATGGAGGAGGAGGAGGAGGAGGAGGAGGGTGACGACGACTTCGAGGACTTGGAAGGCGAAGGGGATGACTCAGACAGCATCAGCTGGACGGTGCGGCGCGCTGCAGCCAAGCTGCTCACTACGATTCTGACGCCTACAGCCACGGGTGATGCCCACACTGTCGACTCAGACGTCTGCTCCTCACGGATTGCACCGGTGCTGCTGAGCAGGCTGCGCAACGAGAAGGAGGACGCTGTCAAGGTCGAGATCGTCGCCAGCCTGATTGCGCTGATGAACAGACTATATGATCATGAGAAGGCCGACAACGAACTCCGACACCGTGCAGCAGAAGCCGCGACTGGGCAGGCAGACATCATCGCATCGGAGCGTTTGCGCAGCTCCCGGAAGCGATTCCGTCAAGACTCTGACGCTGAGCTACCCGACCCCGTCCTGTCAGATAGCGTCTCCGATCCCGCTGAAGACGCCGACTACGAGGCGCAGCTCGCCGCGTCTCCCACAGCAATCATGCCAGACGCATCTTCTAGCCAGTTTCCGGCTCCGTCCCCGTCCGATGCTACTGCTGATCCAAGCACGCAGCAGAGCGCAGACTTGTGCCGAACGTTGACCGACGCAGTATGCCATGCCTGGGCTGGCGCGAGCGCAGCGCTCCGCCGGTGCTTCCTGACGCTGCTTCGGACCGCGATGGTCGCACAGCCGTCGCACATGATGCAGCCCTTGCCGCAGCTACTGCCACTGCTACAGGAAGCTATCAATGTTGCCGCGGACTCGCGATCGTCTGCCACTGTCATCAATGCAGTGGCAGGGGCAGAGGTCTGTTGCGAGGGCCTGGGGTTGGTCAGATCCATTGCAACCAATGCTCTCAGCTCATGTGCTACTCCCTTCGCGTCTGCAGAGCTTCAGAGCGATGGCACCACCCTGCTCGACTTTTGCATGCAGATCACGCCTGCTATACTGCGAAGCGCTGATGTTGTTTACTTGAAGGTTGCTTGTGAGAGTCTGGCGACTCTGGTCTCGATCGAGAAGGCCATGATTTCGCTGGCTCTCACCACTGCCACCAACCCCCCTGCTGCAAAGTCCTGCTTTCTGCAGGTTGCAAAGCAACTTGACACTGCTGCGGCAGTCCTCATACGCAAGGCGGGTGAGGCCATGATCGACTCTGAGATACGCAAGCAAGCTATCGCGGCACTGGGCGTCCTCCTCAGCCGGACAATCGATTCTCGGGCGCAGGAGTGTCTCTCGGCTTCAACGCGCGAGCACGGTCTCAATGCGATTCTGGAGCGGCTCAAGACGGAGCTCACGAAGACCGCGGCGATCAAAGCTATCGACAAAATCGTCCTCTACGCGTTTGCTGCTCGGGACCTGCCGCAACAATGGGTGGTGGAGGCGGCACAGGAGCTTACAGCACAGCTACGCAAGGCTGATCGCACCCTGCTGACAGCCGCGCTGGGTGCCTTGAAGACCATGGTCGTCAATCCGAACACACGAGCGCACCTAACTTCACAGTGGGAGACGATCCACAGGCTGGCGCTCGAGCTGCAACCACTCTTGAGCACGGAGGACTTGCACCTGCTCATGCCGACACTCATCATCTACACCAAGGTTGTGCCCCACCACACTGCTGAGGTGGTCATCGATCCGTTCATCACGCGGGTCACGTCGGTGGCACGATCGTCAATCACAGGGCTGGCGCTCAAGTCGTTCTTGCTACTGGTTCGCGTCATTAGCGAACAAGGCTTCGGCGAGCAATTATTCACCGCGTTCATGGCTAGCAGGTCATCCTCTCAAGACTCCGCGCTGCTAGGTCGCGCTGTGGGCGTGGTCATTGTGCACGGCGGCGACAAGCTAGCGTCTCACGTCCAAGACGTCTTGGACGAGCTCGCCTCAACGCAGGATGATCGCCAGAAGTGCTTCGCCCTCAGCGTCCTTGGCGAAGTCGGTCTACGCCTGGGTGCCAGATCGCCCATGACGCCCGAGCTGTACATCACGCATTTCGGGTCGCCGTCAGACCGTGTCCGACAGGCAGCTGCAGTCGCACTGGGCAGGGCTGGGACCAGCAACGTCGGCGTGTACATGCCTGTGATCCTTGATGGTCTGCGCCACACCGACGGTCTGAAGTACCTGCTGTTGCACTCGCTACGAGAGATCTTGCACGATCCTGTCAAGGTCAGGGAAGGGGTAAGGCCGTTCGCTGAGCCCCTGTGGTCTGCCCTGTTCAACGCGTCGCGCTTGGAGGACAACCGCGTCGTGGGTGCCGAATGCATCGGCAGACTGGCTCTGGTCGAGCCCGCTCTGTATATGCCGAGGCTGGAGGATTACCTCAGCGACGAGGACACAGGCACACGAGACGTCACCATCTCAGCATACAGATATAGCCTTCTCAAGCAGGATCAAGGCTACCGCGACGTCATGCGCAACCGCTTGCCACCGATTTTACGAGTGATGCTAAGAGATCTGGACATTCGCAACCACACGTCAGCTTTGACCACAGTCAACTCGGCAATCGTTCACCAATTGCCGTTGGTCAAGCCACAACTGCGTGACCTGTTGCACCTCGTCATGGAAGACACGCACGTCAGACCGGAGCTGGTCCGCGATGTACAGATGGGGCCTTTCCGACACCGGATCGACGATGGTTTGGAGCTCAGGAAAGCCGCCTACGAAGTCCTCTACGCCACTCTGGAGAACTCTGCATCGACGTACCTTGACCTAGAAGCCCTCTTTGGCCGCCTGCTAGACGGCGTCTCCGACAACAGCGACATCCGCACGCTGTGCCTCATGATGATCTCCAGACTCATTGACCTCGCTCCCGATGTGACCAGAAAGCACCTGACGGAGTGTGCCGAGAATTTCACTGAGGTGCTGACCGCCAAGCGCGCCGGCAATGCAGTCAAGCAGGATCTTGCAAGAGAGCAGGAGGCTGCAAGCGGTATCCTCAATCTGACTCGGGCGATGGACTTGGCGTTCCCCATGACGGAGGGATCTCCTCAGTGGAGGGCATATGTGAAGAAGGCCTCGACACTCAAACCGGCCTAGCTGCTCTGATGGTGCCCCTCAAACAGCGATTCTGCTCGCATCCGGCCTGGCCACTGAGTCTTCCGAGCGGCGACAGGCCCTGACAGGATGACCAAAATTGCTGACGGAAGTCGGAGGCGCTACCGTTGCTGGCACTGCTACAGGGTCTCATTGGGCAACTGACGCCGGCATGTTGAGAGCGGGTGCAACTGCTTGTGCCAATGGCTTTCAGAGTCATGCCACCGTGGCCATGGGAACAAGACTAGTCTCACTCGGGAGCCTTGACCATGTCATTGAAGGGAAGGGGTCAACACGCTGCAAGCACGTCTTCAGCGGATTGCAGTGCTCACGCACTGCCAACGCGGCAACAGGGCGACTTGACCGCTCCCTAGGAGCACATTCGAGCACTGTGGCACTCCATGATGTACATACAAACCGAGGTACGCAGGACGTCCGCGGCCACGCGCTGCTCCTTGCACTGCATAGCAGGCGGCCGTGAGTGTAGGTTCCGTAGGCGAGGCATCCCCAATCGTCACAGTCTGCTGCCATGGACACAGCCACGCCAGCACACTCCTGCTGAGAAGCGACCAAGCGTCGGCGACTCTCCCTCGGATGCGCACCCAGTGCTGCCACTCAATGCCTGGCTGTACCGATGGTTCTCGGTTAGACAAACTCCCACCCAATTGACATTCCCAACTCTAAATCTCGATGGCCACAGCAAGTTCCCCGAATCGCACTCATAGTACGCTATGGCACACGCACTCACACCACAGGTCAGTCGCGCACTCAGCCTGTCCCCGTCGACGGCGGCCGAAGCGTCTGAGGCGCGCCGCACAGGCTAAGCTTTCCCCGCATCACAACTGCATGCGAGCCGAGCACGAGCGCGCCACCACGGGGAGCTTCTCTCGGCTGCGACATCCGAGATGTGCCATGCTTGCCAATGCAGGAGGCTTCTGCATCGAGACCCGTTGCACGCCAAGAACAACGCCTGATCAGCTCGACGCGCCCCTCTGCGGCACCGGGCGCGGCGACGGGATACCTCGTGCCCGGCAGCCAACGATTCAGCTAAGGGCAGTGTGCATCGCGCGAGCTATGAGACATCGCGCACTCGCGACAAATCCGCTCACCATGGCCTCGGAACGCTAGCCTCAAGACGTCGAGAGCAGGGGTTACAGGCGGTGGCAGCAAGCCCGATCGACTGACGATGACATGGCGAGGCCAGAGCTACGGCAGGACGATGCCAACAGATCGCCCTGTGGCACGTCCACCTCCGCCATCGGCAGTCGCAACGCAACGCCGTGGCCCGGCACACGTGCGCCTCTATCGGGCACCAGACAGTCGATACCGCGGGCGAGCTGCTGGGACTGGATTGGAACAGCGCCGAGCTGCGCTCATCGGCGTGTCTGCCTGCGCAGTCAAGCCTGGCGAGAGCCGTCCGCCTTGGCTTGGCGGATGTCCTGCTGTCGGAGACTGAGCCTTATGTCACCACGGCAGTCGCATTCGCAATGCCCTTACACCTCTGAAGCAGGGCCTGCGATGGGCGCCCTTGATGTCACGCAAGGCTGTGCGCGATGTGGTGCAGCACGAGGCCCCGCCTATTGATAGCTGACAGCTAGTGAGGGTGGGCTACTGAGATGGGTGCGTGGCTGGCGGCTGGTGGCTGACTGCTGGTGCACCGCGACAATGGATCCTTATGAGTTCCGATTCTCCTTCGATGAGCCGCAGGACGCATTCCAAGGCTTTGAGAGCAGAGGCAGGCGCCTGAACGTCGAGCCTGGCATGTCCGCGTTGCACGGCCACTCACGCCCGCACTCACGATCCCGGTCACACTCGCGGCACCCGACCTTCTCGACGTGCAGCGCAGATGGCCTGTCACGGTCCCTGTCCGCCACCAACCTGGAGTGGATGGCTGCACGGCGTGTCAGTGGCGACGAGGACCAACCCCCGGCTCGGGATTGGTCACTACCGCGGTCGTTGGGCGCCCGGTCGCACATGGCTGCCATCCCGCCCATTATCATCGAGAGCGACGCAAGCACTACCGGCCGGGCCACCGTCCCGGCGACCCCTGTGCGGCCCGAAGTCAGCGCTGATGCTAGTGCTGGTGCTGGTGCCGGTGCCGGTGCCGGTGCCGGTGCCGACGACGACGCCGTTGCAACCGGAAGCAGCCTTCACCTGCCTGAATGGCGTCGCACCGGTCCAGAGACGCGTGAGGGCGTGAGGCTGGCGTCGTCTGGCAGGGCAAGCTGTGACTCTGTGAGGGTCAGGGGAAGATACGGGCACTGGTGCCAGCACGGCTGTATGATGACATCAAGCGTCTACCGCGGCATCCGCCAGGACCCCCAGTGCTGCTGTGGCCGGAGCCCGAGTCTGAGGAGACCAATGTCACAGCCTGCCGACACGCGCCGCTTCCGCTATCCAGCCGAGACGCCGCCACGCCAGTCGATGCAGTCGAACCGGTCTGTCGACGGCCGAACCATCAGATTCGATGCATACACCGGCGAGCAGCTGCTGCGACGCAGGTCGCTCGCCTACCGGCAACATGCTGCGCAGGCGTCTGCGCGCAACAGCCTGTCGCTGCCCCAGGATGGCACGCCGTCTCGGCAGTCCAGGCTCAGCTCGTTGTCATCTCAGCACTCGCGGCCGTGTGCTCGCTCGTGGCCGCCTGTGCCCAACAATTGGCCGACGTTCGGGTCGAGGCCGTTCAGCGAGACTGATGTGGACTTGCTGCTGGACCAGCTCGAGCAACGACTGGCCGCGTGCTCACGACAGAGGTTGAGCTGCTTTCCGCCAGCGCGCTCGCGCCGGACGTCGACACTACCGGCACGGGAGGCTGACCGCGCCAACTCCTGCCGACAATCCGTGGACTTGTCCGACCAAGGCCTGCAGACGCGCCGCTCAGAGGAGCTGGACGTGCTGCGCACCATGCTGAGCGAGGTATCAGCAGCGTGCGCGCCGCTCAACGCCTCAGCCGCCGCCGCTCTGGAGGAGAAGCTACGCCGCAGCGACCCGACCCGCTGGAGGCACGGCCTGTGTGACCCGTCAGGCGACGCGACGGTCTGCTTGACGGGCCTGTGCTGTCCGTGCCTGCTGGTGGGCAAGACGGCGTACCGCCTGCGGATGAAGGGCTCGCACGGAGACGCGCGGAATATCCCCGGCCATCGCAAGTGCAACCCGCAGTGCTGCGGCTTCGTTGTCTTGTGTGGTTGCCAATGTGAGTCTCCCAATTTCCAGTCACGTTCGCACTCCTCTTCTCCTTCCGCCACCACCGGACAGATTCGCTGGCGAGCGAGGCTATCATGCTGACACGCTGCAGGCATCGCCGCTGCGCACCATAGCAACCGTGTCAGACAGGCATACGGCATCGAAGGCCACTGGCTCAAGGACTGTCTCAAGGGGCTGCTGTGCATGCCGTGCACCCTCATCCAAACCGAGAAGGAGATGGCGGAGCGCGAGGAAGAGGAATGGGCGCAGGGGCTGTGCATCATATCGCAGCCACCCCTTAACCCGCCCATGGCGTATCCTGCCGTGGCAGGCTGATCCGCCTCTGCCTCTGTCGGTGTCGATAACCTCGTGGCGATGACCCTAGCAAGCAGTCTTGAAGCTTGTGCCACCAGCCGGGGATTGCACGCCTGATGCTCCACGGGCGGCCTGATTCTTCCGCTCACATCATAACCATGTCCCAATACCCTTCGACCCTTCCACTCCCCACTCTCCCTCCACCTTAACCCCCTCCATCCTCTCCTCTCCTCCCCACCCGCGTAGCAGGAGCAGTCGAGACCGGCGGCGCAACGCTGTATGACGTCGGCGATCAGGAGGAACGAGGCTTGGCGGCCGCGCCGTCTCCAACGTCACTCCATCGACTCATCAGGTCTCCGATGGCCAGTCAGCAAGTATCATATAGCATCGCATCGCATCGCATCGCAGAACCTGGATTGGCATCAAGCGAGCCGTCCTCAGCTCCAGCTCCAGCTCCAGCTTCAGCGTCCGCTCCGTCTGCATCGCCTGCCCTGCGTCTGCGCCTACAGCCATCGCGTCGGCAGTCCGTGCCGAAGGACCAGCAGGCGCCGCCCGAGGACTAGCGGCGACCCGCGGCGATCTCACTGGCCGGCACGCTCGCTCGCAGCTGCGGGGACGCTCAGGGCGTAGGGGGGCCATCTCACCCGTCCAGACTGCCGCCCCCGCCGCCGCCGCTGCCGCCGCTCTGGACGCACTCCCTGCTCAGCCCAGCTCAGCTGCACGACCACTTGCATCGCGCGCATCGGTCCCTCCACGGAGGCGGCGAGAGTCCCGCCGCCTGTACCGTACATCGCAAGCCATCATTGCTTCATGTCGGGCTGGCCACCTCCATTCACGGTCTGGTGCGATTCGGGAACTGCCCACGCCGTATACGAGCCATACAGCCGCGCACTAGCTGGCAACGGCTTCCCCAATTCCACCCGGTCGGCGCTGCTTACACGTGGTTCCGCTGCTCTGGCACCGGCATCATTTTCTCGGACTCGGGCTCAAGTCTCAGCGCAAGCACAAGCCTGCCGACAAGCTTGCCGGCGGCGCGCATCTACTCGTACTTGCCTTTGCTCAAGTCTCACTTCACGCTCGCTGCTGGGAGTTCTCGCCTTCACGACCAGTCCCGAGGGCTCCACGTGAGTGTTCGGGGATATAGCATCAGCATCGACCGCTTCTCGGCCACCGAACAGCGCTTCGTCATTGATCGACCGACCGGCCGGCTTGAGAACGTGCAACGCCCATACTGGCCCTGCCCTCTGCTTCAAAAGGCGCACTATCGTCGTTCTAGCTATCTGCAGTCGTTCGTCGTGACTGGCTTGTTGCAGGGGCCCGGTTCTGCAACTACCGCGCGATGCCTTTTTCACGTCAAGACCTGCTGCAAACCTAGGACCGAATGTCCATCACAAACTCCAGCTGTCCGACCTGGACGCTGCCGAAGGGAGGTATGTTGCATCGGCGCAGTCGCCGCTATTGGCCGTCTCCAGGTTTGCTCTTGCTGATCACTCGCGTCCGCTACTGCTTCAGGGTACTTGAAATACAATAGCGACACATTCTATCTCGATCGCAATGCGACCTACATCCCGGTCTGCCTGGACCAGGGGCAACCCCAAGACCCCAAGGTCTTCTTCGCGCATGCCGACCCCTTCTACTCCTCCGTCCTGCCTCAGATGTACGCCCTCGGCACGGCCACGTTCATGGCATACTTCCTCTTCATCATCTTGGTCATCACGCCCCGCACGTTCTTCGTCGCTGGCAGGGGCGGCGGAGGCGCCAGCTTCCTCGGCAGGCGCGGCATGATCGCCGGGTCATATGGCGGCGCTTCAGTGATTGGCGTGGGAGGCCGGCCCTGGCTGCAGAAAGTCGCCGCACTGACTGTGACGATCTCACTCACGATCGCCTCGGCTCATACCTTCTCAGTCGCACAGCACCAGTACGAGCGCCACTTCATGGACTCGACAACGTTGACGCAGAAAGTCCTTGACAGCATCGAGATCCGGATCGTCCGCGTCATCTCAATCACGTTCCTCTGGCTGGCTCAGGTGCAGACCCTCATTCGCTTGTTCCCTCGGCACAAGGAGAAGGTCGCCATCAAGTGGATCGGCTTCGCACTCATCGTCCTGGATACAGTCTTTACCATCCTGAACAACTTCACTCGAGACTGGAGACACACAATCAACTTCGCTGGCAGCATACGCGACGCCGTCTCAGCCCTGAACTATCTGTTTGAGTTGTCATTGTCCTGCCTCTACGCGGCCTGGGTCATATTCTACTCGATCTCCAAGCACCGGTTCGCCTTCTTCAATCCTAAGATGAAGAATATCTGTCTCGTCGCAGCGCTGTCCCTGTGCGCAGTCTTGATTCCGGTCGTCTTCTTCGTCCTCGACATATCCAAACCAGACATCTCACCATGGGGCGAGTATATTCGCTGGGTGGGCGCTGCAGCTGCTAGCGTGACTGTATGGGAATGGGTGGAGCGCATCGAGGCGCTTGAGCGTGACGAACGGAAAGACGGGATCCTTGGTCGGGAGGTGTTCGATGCGGACGACATGCTTGATGCCGGCCGCGTGCAAGAGATCGAGCTCGGCGAGCGGAAGAGGAGGAAAAGCGATGGGGACGAGGAGAGTGACGCATTCTCGTCCGACGGCGGTGGCAGTGAGGACGACGGCGGGCGAGGCGGCGTTGCCGCTAGGAGGCGTGGCCGCTTCAGGCTTCCGCGTCGTCTGCCGACCGGCAAGCGCTATCGCAGCGGGAAGCGCAGGCGTGGCTCGCACGACAGCGCCGTTGGTCCCCGCCTGGGACATGCACCCAGGCTGGCAGACGGCACTGAGACCCCGAGTGTGGACGGTACTGTTTACCGGATGCGGTGTCGCTCGGTCTCGCTGATGCGTTCATTGCACGAGGAGGACGGCATGGAGCCTGACCTTGAGCGCGGCCTCTCTGCGAGCCAGACGGTACCACAGTCGGATGCACAGACCGTGCCTGGCGATGGGTATGGCACCGATGGGCACCTCGGTGGCTCCGACGGACCAGCGGCGCAACCCCAGCCCGCCTCATCCAGCCACAGCATGGCTCTGCAAAAATCTCCGAAGCAACCAAGCCCTTCAACATCCATGTTGACCCGCGGAATGCACCTCGTCTCGGCACTCAACATCTTCCGGCGCAAGCGCACCACACCTCCAGTGGAGGTCGTCAATGCGCAGCGGGAAGCAGACGACGCTCTCATGCGCGCCCCAATCTCTCACGATGGATCTGCGCGAGTCACGTTCGATGCCGGCGCCGCGCTGCCGCCGTCCCAGCACCTAGCTCGCTCGCAAGGCCGACTCCACTCGTTGCGTAGGTCGTCGTCGAGCGACCGCAAACAGCCGCTGCCGCTCATCTCAATCCCAGCCTCTCCAAGGCGTGGTCGCAGGCAAGGAGGCGAGTCGCCGCTGCCGTCCTTCATCCCCGATCTCACCGACGGTCACACCATGAGGTCTGAGCGTCCAGCTACTGGCCTCCCCGTCATTGTCATTCCGGCACGATCCCGTCGCGCAGCAGCAGCAGCAGCAGCAGCGGCAGACACACCGCCGCACTCTGGCGGCGAGGGCGCTCAGCAGGATAGACAGCGGCCGCGGTCAGTCCGTTCCAGGGATGACGGCCACAGCGGGAGCGTCTCGTCGCAAACAGACTCGCAGTCGTCTCTGAGACGATCCGCAGAGCTCACGCCCGCGCCAGACCAGACTGCTTATCACCAGGACCGCCGCATCGCTGCCGCCGGCGACACCGCGCCGCGAGATCGCGGTCACGGTCGCGACCGCAACCGCGCCCGGGGTGCGAGTCGCTACTTCTCTGCCGAGGCCGAGCCGCCTCCTCATGGCCGCTCTCCATCCGACGCACCTGGGTCCCCTGTCAGCGCAGTGCAGCAACTCGGTGTTGAGCGCTATCTTGCCGAAGACGCCGAGATCAGTGCTCATGACGATGACAACGCGCAGGTCATCCGCGTGTCGACATCCATGTCCTCACTGTTCTCCGCAGCTTCGTCCTCGGACGATGCTGAGCATGACGAGCCCGCCGCTGCACGCGAGAGCCTGACCCTGCACACGCCCATCCCGCAAGCGCCGCCCCTCGCGTACCAGGCTGCAGCTCGACACCGACAGCTGGACCAGGACCGGCCGTCAGGGTGGCAGGCCGAGCATTCGTCGTCGGCGTCGGACCTACGGGAGGGCCGGTGGCAGCAGCAACGAGCCGACATGGACGGCGGCCCACCTGCCGGCGGGCGGTAGCCATCGATCTGACAGGATCGTCGAACGCCCACTGTCGCCTGCGCTGCAGGGCCTCTGCATGAGATGCCGTCCTGTGCATGAGATGCTCGCATTCATGGCAGTCATGTCACCTTGATAAGAGCGCTACCCGCTCGCCTACATCCTTCAGCGTCCCCTGCCCGTTTCCCGTTTTTGCAATGATACCCACGACTGTCTTCCCACGACCTTGTTTCACGAGCTGTACATGATATGCAAGCTAGCTTTGATCACCGATATATCCGAACTGTGTCTGCGCGAGGTTGCCACCACATGCGATTGCAGTGCGCCTCGACGACCGCCGCATCGTGTGCAGCGCGGCATCACTCGTCCATCTGCCAAGTGTACTCCAGCGTCTCCTGCATGCTCTTCTTGTTCCTCGCGGCGAACCACTGCTTCTCGTACCCGTTGCCCCTGTCGACCCCGTCCCACCTGTGGCCGGGCCGTATGCCGTAGCGGTTGGGCGGGAAGGGCCCTGTATAGACCTTGCCCCCCGCTGTGCCGTCACGCGCGCCCGACGACGCGCCGCCACCAGCATCGCGCGCCGGGCGGGCCTTCGTCAGGAACGCCGCGGCAGGGTCGTCCCAGCGTGTCTGCGCCCTGAGCTCGCGGTTCAGGTCCTCGTCCTCGATCGTGCGCGCAAGGGGCATGAACTTGGCTTCCTGCAGCTGCTCGCGCAGCCGCTCTTTCTCCCGGGCCTGGACCAGGCCGCCGGCCGCCTCTTGCTCCGCCTTCTCCTTGCGGGCTGCTTCCTCGGCCGCCCGGCGCGCCTCGGCGCGCTTCATGGCGACGTTGATGATGCGGCCGCTCGCGTCACGGTAGATGGTCTGCTGTTCCGGGTCCGGCTCGCCGTCGCCGTCGCCGTCGCCGTGATCATCGCCGCGCCTGGACTTCTTCGCCTTCTTCCTGCTGCTGCGCATCGCGCGCTCGTCCTCCTCCCGCTGTCGTCGCTGGGCCGCCACGAGCGCCGCGGTCTGCTCCGCCGTCTGCAAGCCTCCCCGGGCGCCAGACTCCATGCGCGCCTCCTCTCCCGAGTCAGCGAAGACAGGCGTCTCCTCCTCAGCGGCGCGGGACTGCGCCTCGCGCTCGGCCGCGGCGGAGGCCAGGATCGCATCGGCCGTGCTGCGCTCGGTCTCCGCGGCGGGGTCGGAGGCGGTGTCCGAGGTCAGCGTCTTCCAGTTCTTCTTGGTGGTCCGCCGCTCGCGCGGGACCCTTCCGCCTGCCGACGCGGCGGATGCGAGGTGGTATGTGCTGGGGTCGTCTGGGTCGAACTCCTGGCCGCCACCGCCACCGACACCCGCGGTGGCGGGCTGCCGCCGCAGGTCGTCGCCATCGTCGTCGGCGATGATCAGCCCGTCAGCGCCACCCTCTGCGGCGGCATGCTGCCTCTTCTTCCGCTTCTTCGGCCGCGCGCCGTGGCCGTCCGCTGTGCTGGGCTTGTCCGCTGTGAGGTAGTGCTGCGCGAGGTAGTCTGCGAGAGTCATCGTGAGGAGTGCGGCTGGGGCTGCGGAGGGTGCGCCATCGCCATCGCCACGCCGCTGCAGCACGTGTCCTTGCTTGCCTGGCGTCTTCTATCCCTTTCCCTCGACGCAGGTTGCCCACCCAGTAGCCCTGTCTGCTCTGCTCGTCTGCTCGTCTGCTTGTCTGCAGCGTCTCTTGTCACTGCGGCGTTGAAGTTCGGTCGGCGGTCGGCGTGCGGCCTGAGGCATCCACACCGCGCTTGTCTCCGCCGGCGAAACTCGAGATGCGCGAGAGACTTGCGACGCCAGTACAGTAGGATGGGATGCGGTGATGGGGGTGGGAGGGTTGAGAAATGCATGCCTGATTGGGTTGTGCTATCGCTGACGGCTCAGTTGCACGGACTCGCTTGCCTCTTCTTCGTCGCCCCCCCCTCGCCCCCTCCTCACCACCGCAATGTCCTTCCCAGTCGCCCGCTGCTGCCGGCAGGCATTCACAGCAGCCTCCCGACGGGCTGCCATCGCCAATGCGCCCAGATCAGCTGCCGCCACACTGGCCCGGCAACAGCAACGGCGGTGGGAGGGCACTGCGGCTGCGGCTGCGGCTGCGGCGACGTCGACGAACCCCAAGATCGCGCAGATCGTGGACCAGATCGCGCAGCTGAACCTCCTGGAGACCGCAGACTTGGTCGCGTCGCTGAAGGTACGAGATGCGGTGCGGCGCGGCAGTCGGCGCAGCGATGCAGGCGGGACGTGATCACGAGCATTGGATCATGATCAGGCGGCCAGATATCATCCTTCGTACTCCTACTGACAGCTCCCCCCCCCCCCCTCTCGCAGTCCAAGCTCAACATCCCAGACCTACCAGTCGGCGGCTTCGCAGCGGGCCCTGCGCAGGCGGCCCCCGCGCCCGCAGCGGAGGAGGAGGAGGCCGCGCCCGCCGCCGCCGAGAAGACGCTGTTCAACCTCAAGCTGGAGTCGATCGAGGGCGGCTCCAAGCCCAAGATCATCAAGGAGATCAAGGCCATGCTGGGCCTGAGCCTCGTCGACAGCAAGAAGTTCGTCGAGAGCACGCCCAAGGTGATGAAGGAGAGCGTGCCCAAGGAGGAGTGCGAGAAGATCATCGAGCTCATGAAGGGGCTCGGCGCGAAGGTCACCATGGAGTGAGGGCGAGCGCGCCCGGGGGTTGGTCTGGGCTGGCAAGCGGGCTGGCTGGCGAGCATGGGCAGCCCTCCGCTGGCGACGACAGGCGATCGTCACCGTGACTGCGATGGTGGCCAAGCAGTCTGCCCCGTCCTGCCCTCACCGCCGCATTCTTGTCATATAGCTTGTCTTGGACGGGGGAGACGCCCGCCCGTCGGTATTTCTTCCGCGTGTACATTATCGTTGCTGTCAAATCCATGCCCTGACCACGGCCTGGCGAGCGCAATGGCACCCTCAATGCTGCATGCAGGGCGCATCGGTCCGCTCCAGTCCAGTCCAGTGACACCCGCACAGCGTCTGCGGCTCAGCGCTCGGCAGCGCAGCGACTTACAGAACCGGCGGTACAGCGGGCGGCGTGCCGTTGCCGGCTCACAGCTGCATTGACAAGCGTCTCGCGGCCTGGCCGTCAACCACCACGAAGACAGTTCCAATGGCTTGCGATCGACTGTCAAATGTCATCCTGTCGAATCTGAGACTCCGACTACGACTGCTCGGCTGAGTCGTCGGGGTACGATGCCCCCCCTCGCTTTGCCACCGCCTCCCTAGCCAGCCGCGATCGCCGCCCCGACATACACATACACGATGCCGCCGCCCCCCTCCTCCACCGCCGCATCGCCATCGCCAGTCCCAGTCCCAGTCCCCATCCTCCTTGTCGTCCGCTTCTCGTCCGCGCTGCCCGACGAGCCGCTGGAGATCGCCCGCCCAGCCCAGACGACCGGCGCGGGGCTCAAGGTGCTCCTCCGCCAGCGCCTGCCGGAGCACCTCCAGCGCCGACGCCTGCGCCTGATCCACGCGGGCAGGCCGATCGAGGACGCCGCCCCGCTATGGACCGCGCTGCAACTGCACCTGCGCGCGGCCGCCGCGCAGTCGCCGCCGCGCTCGCCCGAGCTGCGTCCCAGCGACAAGGGCAAGCGGCCCGCGCGCGACGTGCCCCGGCTGAAAGTCATCGTGCACTGCGCGGTCGGCGACCCGTCCGTGTCGTCGGAGGAGCTGCAGGCCGAGCGTGACCGCGCGTCAGCCGCGACGCCGGCCGGTCTGTCTGCGTCGCCTGCCCCGTCGGAGCCGCAGGCGGCAGCAGCGCCGCCCCCCGCGGCCCCGCGCGGATTCGACCGCTTGCTTGCAGCGGGCCTCACGCCGCCCGAGGTGTCTGCCCTGCGGTCGCAGTTCCTCGCCCTCATCGCGTTCGGCCGCACGCCAGACACCATGCCCACGGGCGCGGAGCTGCGCGAGATGGAGGACCGCTGGATCATGGCATTGAGGGCCAGGTCAAGGAGGAGGGTAGATGCATTCCAGGTCTGGATGAGGCGGACGACCCCAGCATCGAGTGGGGTGGCGCATCAGAGTGTAGCGATGACAGCAAGCTGCAAAGCTCTGGAGGGAACAG
>JAGYHY010000013.1:0-28106 GCA_024244165.1 Ascosphaera acerosa | reverse complement strand
ACGTCGTCATACGTCTTATCATCAGTCCAAGCGTCCTGCAGGTCTCAGCTGGTATCTGCAGTCCTTATCGTGGTCACGTGATGCTGTAGACCACAGAGCTATCGGCCGTCCGTTGCTCGTCGTCGTGAGGCGGGGTTGGACCGACGTTGGTTGTACTGTACGTTTGCCGGCGTACTCAGCGGTGCCAAGACCGGGTGACGTCGCCGCCATCGGCCACTGGAAAACGTGCCGACTGCAGCTCTGCCACGACCGCAACTTGCACTCGCCGGCCTCGATTGCTGCTGCAGGTACGACATCGGTCGGTCAGGGGCTCTGAGGCTGCGAGGTGTTGGGGCTGGCACAAGAGAGCAGCGCACGAGGCTGGCAGCATACGGCTGAATGGTAGTGGCACGGCACCGCACGACTCGTCGCCGCCATGATTGGACTGTAATTGCATCGACAGCGCCCCTGACCGATCCGCGCTGGTACGCGGGCACTCGCTAATTGTGGTCGCCCTCCTAGATATAATCGGATGCTCGCGCGTCGGCCGCTGCTCACACAATGCATCGGGAGTGCTGTACGTACGTCCATGACGCAGCAGATGTTCCTGGCTGCGACGTTGACCACGACTGCTTCGTCCTGCCGCCGTCACTCTGCCCTGCCTTTATGCAAGCTTCATTAGAGCAGGCGCATCGTAGCGTCTTTAACGACCGGTGCTGACGGTCGTGCGCCGCGCAGGTCTTGTTTGGCGCAGGGGACGTGATCGCGCAGCAGGCGGTCGATCGTGTCGGCGTCCAGAACCATGACTTCCTCCGAACGGGCAGGATGGCGCTGTACGGGGGTGGTGAGCTGGTTCCTTCTCTCTCAAGCCGAGTACAACGACGTCTCGTTGCTGACACACACGGCCCGACAACAAGTCATCTTCGGCCCTGCCGCGACGACGTGGTACAAGTTCCTCGACCGCCACATCGTGGTGCGGTCCAGCGCCGCCATGACGCTCGCTGCCCGCGTGACTGCTGACCAAACACTGTGGACGCCGGTCCACCTGTGCGCGTTCCTCTCGTCCATGTCGATTCTCGAAGGCAACGACCCCGTGCAGAAGGTGCGGGATAACTTCAAGCGGACGTACCTCGCGAACATCGCGCTGTGGCCGGCCGTGCAGGCCCTCAACTTCACGTTCACGCCGCTGCAGCACCGGCTCCTGGTGGTCAATCTGGTTGCGCTGGGTGAGTTCGGGCGCTTGCTGACGCTCATCCGTGAGAAGTCGCTGCGTTCACCGGGCTAACGGTCTTGAGCAGGTTGGAACTGCGTATTGAGTCTGATGAATGAGGGCAAGAAAAAGCTGGAGTGAGTTGGCGTGCTCCATGGCTGTTGCGGCCACCGGCTGGCAAACTGCAGCCTCGTGCGCGCTGCTCAGAGGTGGTCTGCCGACGGTGTATGCGCCTCAGCATGAGCTATGCCGCTTCTATGACTAATTGGCAGCCCATTGAGCAGATGCAGGCGAGGCACAAGCAGCACTGTCTGAGCGGAGGGAGCCGTCGTCGGATATGACAGAGGAGCGAGATTGCTGGTGCCTCAACGCTAGTTAGACTACGCCAACACCGCTCGGCTCAGCAACCCGTACAAGGCCATCAATGCAGATCAGCACATAGCTTCGCGAATCGGCTGGGACGCACTGGTGAGGTACGCTCCGAGTATGTTGGATATGTACAGTACACTATCTCACAGCATGGCAATCCGCCATGCAGATCAAAACTTGTTGGTGGCGTTCAGATATACGTCCTGCACACCGCTGTCCTCCTCCAACTTCCCAACCAGCTCTTCTACAGCTTGCAACGCTTCCCCCGTCAACGTGACCATCGTCTCCTCCTTGGGCGCCCAGAACATGTCCGAGGCTTCCAGCGTCAGGCCCGTGATCGCGGCGAACTCGTCCCCGACGGCCTTCGTCTCGCTGGGGCCCGTGACGAGGACCAACTTCCCGTCCTCATCGATGCTCAGGTCCTCTGCGCCCGCGTCGATGGCTTGCTCAAGGTAGTCATCGGCCGTCGGCCGCTGTCTCTTCTCCGCACCATCGCCATCACCCTCCCCCACCTCGGGCAGCGCGAACCGGCAGAACCCCTTCTTATCGAACAAGTAGCTCGTAGGCGTGACTGCGCCGCCCGCGTTCTTGATGAGGAACCGGACCTCCTGCAGCAGGCGTTGCTTCGACTCCGTCAGGCACTCGATGACCGCCGCGACGTTGCCCGGCAGCATCGCTTCCAGCGTGACGGCCTCTAGCGGCGCGCCGGACGTGTTGATTCCCTGGCCGCGCATGATCGCCGCCTCAATCGTGCCCTTCGACATGCCGGACCGTTTGGCGTTGGCGATGCACAGCGCCAACCGGCCATTCGACTTGGGGTCCGGCCCGCCCTCTGCACCTCAGCCCGCACAGCCTGCGCCGGAGCAGGGCAGTGCGAGTGCGAGCGATCAGCGACTGCTCACTCCGTCGTCACGGCGCCTGCTGTGCCTGCACTCACGCTTCGACGCGGCAATGATGTCCTTGCTGATCAGCGACCGCTCGCGGCTCTTCGCCTTGTCGTTCTTCGCCTTGTCATGCTTGATCGTAGACCACTTGCTATGGCCCGACTGCGCTGGCACCGTGCTGCCGAACCAGCATCGTGCGGGCGACGGCGCGCCGGTGCTGGCACGCCCGAGCCGTGCAAGCGAGCTGCTCGATGGCGGTCTAGCCGCGGGCCAAATGGCTTTCACCAGCAGTCGCGATGTCGATGCCATTGTGAGACGGTGCGCGGCGCCATGCGATAAGCCAGCGTGCGGGAGTCAGCGCCCGGTGTCGAGCTGGATGCAGATGGCCACCGCCACCTCATGAGATCTCGACGCGCCGTGTCGCAGCGAGTGCAGTGCCAGCTTGGTAGCCGCAGAGAGGTCGGAACACGGTCCAGACCATCAGCCCCAGATCCACCTCGATTGCCAGACCAGCAGGGCAGGGGTGAGGCAGAGACAAGCGACGAAGCCATTGACGGTAGCTTGCCAGCGCTGGCCAGCGCCTCACCTGGGAGTGCTCGCCCGCGTTGTCTTGCGTCGGTGGCACCAGGTCAGCACGCGCGGCGCTGAGACTGCGACTGCAGACGGGCCTCGACCTGCAAGGGCCGCCACCGCAGCAACCGGGCAGCAGGACGCCTTCTACCAAGCGCTGGCTGCTCATTGAGCTTGCGACGCAACAACCGTTTAGCGGCGACGACGAAGAGCACGACAAGTCGTCCCAGGGCAGGCCAGGCCAAGGCAGCGGATAGGGACTGCCACCGGCGGCGTCGCAAGAGCAGACCCCGGCGCACCGCCATATATCGTCGCAATGCCGTCGCCTCCAGTGCTCGACGTCGCCAAGCTCAAGGGCCTGCCGTCAGAGCAGCAGGATCTCTACCTGTTGACCCATGTAACGGACCTGCACAAGCACATTGCCGCAGCGGCGTCGGCACCACAGAAGGAGGAGCTGGTGCAGCAGCAGAGGGAGCTGGTGCAGCAGCTGCTTGCGCTGGTCCGCATCGCCACGCCGCCGCCCAACCGCATCGTTCGCGACAATATCGGCCGCTGTCTCCAGCTCATATTCGCCAATGGCAACCGCGCGCCGCTCTACGACACCGCCGCGGATCTGATCGGCATCGTCAGCGCGAGCAACAAGGAGACTGCGCAGGCCACGAAGCTTGCAGCCGTGACGGTCCTGGGCAAGGTCTTTGCGGAAGCGGGCGACGGCCTGTTCAACCAGTGCAGCCTGGCAGTCGCGTCCTTGGTGAAGCTTGCCAAGAGTGCAGGCCAGCATACCGGCCTTCGAGCGGCGGTGTATACCACTCTGAGCGAGGTTGTCAGGGGCATCCGCATCGCCATTGATGAACAGGCCGCAAAGGGTATCTGGAAGTCTGCGCGCAATGCGGCCGCCGGTGACAAGTCCTGGAGGGTACAGGCCGCCGCTTGTGCGTGTCTGGAGGGTTTGGTGATGACTACCACCTACTTCGACACGCACGCAGAGTACGATCATCTGAGATCTACGATCTGGAAGGCCATCGACAGCCCCAGCGCACTTGTGCGTCATGCAGCTGCGTCGTGTATTGCGGCGGCCCTCGTCAAGGCATGCGAGGCGACTCTCGCCTCTGCGCTAACCCAGCCCCCGCCAAAAACCATCATGAAGAAGCTGAAGAGGCAGTCCACACTCAAGGATGAGGACTCAGGGGGCTCAAGGTCGCATTCGCCCATGGGCCTAGGCCGCAAGGCCGACGTCAAGCTGTCGTTCGACCTCCCTGAGGCGTTGCGGCAGCTCTCTGCACAGTACTGCAAGACTTCAATCAGTGCACGAACAAGGGCAGGCATCGCCGTCGCCTATCAGCTGCTCCTGCGCAAGCTCGGGGCGAAGACGGTCGAGAACCATTACTCAGTCATTGCGCAGCACTTCTTCCATGCCCTCATGAACAGTCCCGCCATCACCCTCAATCGCTACCGGCTTCTGCTCACACGCTCGTTCGTCAAGGATATCCTGGAGGAGACCATTGGCCGCGACCTGCTGCACGAGAACAGTCGACTCAACGCCGCAAAATGGCTTGTCAACTCAGTCATCAAGGACTATCCGCAGGTGGTACCTGAGCGTCCGGAACCGAGCAAGCACACGCTCACGTGCGCGCTGAGCGCCCTCGACGCACTCATTCAATCTCTTGGGGCAGCGACGGCTGCTATCGCTGAGCCCTGCTACGAAGCCCTCATACAAGCCTCGCAGCATCCCAGCTACACAGTCCAGATCTACGCGGCTCATTGCTTGCGGTCCTTCGTGCTGGTGTGCTCGCAGCAGCTGCTTGTCTGCGTGACAATCTGCATGAACTCTTTAACCCGTGAGCTGGCTCAATTGGCAACGCCGCGCCAGTCCACACGGCGCTGTCAAGGCTACGCCTATGCATTGGCAGCTATGCTTAGCACGTCGCGCCAGCAGCCCTTGTACGGCTCGGTTGAGATATACGCTCAGGTCTTCGACAAGGCGACTCAGCTGCTTAAGGAGAGCAGCAATTCAGAGTTGCGTATGGCTAGCACGCAGATACAGGTCGCCTTCGTGCTTCTGGGCGGGCTAATGCCCCTGGGTCCAAGCTTCACCAAGATTCACCTTGGGCAGCTGCTGAAGATCTGGAGAAACGCATTAGCCAAGCCGATTCCGCAGGACTTCAAGCGAGGAACGCTCGAGCTCAGCTTCCTGGCACATGTCCGCGAGTGTGCTCTCACGTCGTTGTGGGCATTTCTCCGGTTCAACGGCGGTTCTCTGACTGCCGACGCGTCAAAGCACATCGCCACCATGCTTCACAACTCAGCCTTGTTTTTGGAAGGCGTCTCCAAAACGCGATCGAGCGACGACCTGTCACAACGTCTGATGCCTTCTGTACAACTCTCCGATCTGATCATGATGATGAAACGTCGGATGCTGCAGTGCTTCACCAAACTCATCACGCTGGAGCATGGCGTGCAGTCTGGAGTACTTTCCATGTCCAACGTTCTGAGTCTCGCAATCTCATGCATTGCGGACCCCGACGTCGGACCGTCAGGCTCTCTGAATGCCACCATAGCCGGGACGACAGCTCGATTCGAGGGCTTATGGGAGATGGAAGACGGCCATGGGTTCGGTGTCACCAGTCTCGTACGAGCTTTCTCGGTGAAGGATGACTCCAGTGGCGTCGAGTCCTTACCACCGAGCATCGGGCATCGTGATGCCTTGCATGATATCGATGACTACCTTCGCTCTCCCATCCTGCGAGCCAGGGATCATGATCCGATATGGCTCTACGTTTCCGATGCTGCGGAATGTACCCTGCCTGTTCCCCCAGCGACAGGTGTGGTCGATGCAGCCATCGAATTGCTGTCAATCTCGATACCGCTACAGCACACAAGGGTTCAGGAAAGCACATTAGAACAGGTCGCAACACTACTTTCGACACATAGTCTCGCTCGCAACCCCGGCAGGAAGGCGGCGATGACGGTAAACACGGCGGTCATGCTGTCGCGCGCTCTGAGCAGCACTAGTGAGCAACCAGGTCTCTCGCCGGCACGGGGACTGGAGGAAGGCCTTGCTTCGCAAAACATACTTGTCGAGATGCTCGTGGGATTCGTTAAAAGTCCAGACTGCGTTATCCGACTGATTGCGGCCGAAGGCCTTGGCCACTTGTGCATGGCAGCTGGTACCGACCTCATCAACACACAGGTAGCCTCGTTGATCGACACTATCATCGATAATCGCGACCCCAACGTTCGAGCTGGGTGTGCTTTGGCGCTCGGCTGCATTCACTCGCGCGTCGGAGCTATGGCCGCTTCGCTTCATCTCAAAACAATAGTCGGGGTCCTCATGTCGCTCTGCAACGATCAGCACCCCGTCGTACACTACAGCTCGCTCAAGGGGTTGGCACGCGTCGCCGAGTCGGCTGGTCTCACATTCTCTGCCTACGTTTCTGGGAGTCTAGGCATGCTGGCGCGTCTGTACATGTCCGACTCCTACAACGCTACATCCTCAGTACTCGCAACGTCAAACGTGGAATCGAGCTTCCCCACCAAAGCCATGGTTGGCCGGTGCCTCGACTCACTGATCAACGTCTTGGGCCCGGATCTTCGTGATATGGTCAAGGCCACTCAACTCATCCTGACTCTCGTGAGACAGTCCCAGTTCGAGGAGACAGCCGAGCTCGTGGCTCAGGGCGCCAGGTGCATTGAACATCTGACTCTGTTCGCCGGTGCTCAGGTCGACTTCAAGGCTTACATTGCCTGGCTCCAAAAGTCACTGGACTCGCCGAGCGAGATAGTGCGCTCCTCTGCTGCTGATGGTCTCAACATGCTGATGAAAAGTCAGGCAGCACACGTCATGCAGGTTGCCTCTCCGTCCTTCGAGGAGGAGATTTGGCTCGCTCTAGACAATGCCCCGGATAGCACCACAATGCAGGGCATCATCTCCAATTGGCTGCAACAGACCGGTCTCTCTGACACACAACGCTGGGTACACCGACTGCACAAGTTTCTATCCATGACGCGCTCAAAGAGCAGTGAGGCTGTGGCGCCTGTGGCGGTGCGAGACGCTGCCGAGGCAGCAGACGAGGAGGTTGAGGGATTTGCCACTTCGATACCTGGCGAAGATGGTCGAGCGTCGATCGATGCGCAGGTCCCTACACAGCAGTTGCTGACCTGGCAGACACGCAACTTCGCAATGCTGTGTCTGAGTGAACTCTTGAGCATGGTCAGCAAAGTCACAACACCGCATGAAACAGTAGCATCTGAGCAGGCGTTGCAGGATTGCGTGGGCGATGTCATCAAGATGGCCTTCTCGGCCTCTACTTCCGGTATCATCAGGTTACGAGTCTGGGGCCTGAAGATCATTGACCAGCTACTCCAGGTAAGATCAGCGATACAACTCGTCGCCTGAAACCCTTTACTGACACTTCGTAACCAGATGTTCGGAAAGACACCAGACCCCGACTTCGCAGAGGCTTCGCTGCTGGAGCAGTATCAGGCGCAGATTGCCTCCGCTCTGACGCCTGCCTTTGCAGCTGACTCGTCTCCAGAGCTGGTGACTGAGGCAATCAACGTCTGTGCGACGTTCGTTGGCGCTGGCATCGTTACGAACGCCGAGCGCATGGGCCGGATCTTCAAAATTCTGGTAACTGGCCTTGAGGACTTCTCTCAGAAAGCCGACATCAACGAGATTGGCGAGTTCAAGGGATTGAACTCGAATGCTCGCGTAATGGTCAAACTCGCGTTGTATTCAGCGTGGGCGCGACTGCAGATTGCGAGCACTGAGCAGGGCTATCTCATCCCGCTTGTCAAACCCTTCATCGCCAAGTTGGCTCCACTTTGGCTCGCATCGCTGCAAGAGTACGCTCGTCTACGTTTTGAGCCTGAGATCTCAATTCTGGGCAGTGGGCCATCTTCAGACGATCTTGATGAGATCTATGCTGCGTTGAATCGAGAGACACTGCTTGCGTTCTACCAGGAATCATGGCTTTGCTTTCTCAATGCAATCGCTAGCCTGATTGAGAAGGATACGACGTCCGTGTTGCTTACGCTCGACGGCCGGAGCAGCGACGGTTCGCGCGTTGTGAGTGACGGCGTCTCAGGAGAACCAGTGATGGGCATGGGAGGACCAGGTGCAGCGGCCAGACCAGTTGCGACCTTCTTCATCCTTTTCGGATTGATGTTCGAGGCGCTTGTGGACCAGAGGACGGTGCCGGATCAGAAGGCCGAAATATTGCGGGCTCTGCACAAGACATGGCACCCGGCCATCGCCGGCAACTCGGTCTACCAGGATGCCGTGCTCACAGAGACGATGGAGACGCTTGATCGACTCGCCATGACTGAACAAGGCGAGATTCAGCGGACCATCGTGGAAATCGCGCGCAACCTGTCTCTGCACCATCCCTCAGCATCAGAGAGCAATGAACCTCACACAGATCTGAGAGAGGACGTCGAGCAACTCTTCGAACTCGCGCGGACTATCATGCTCGTGGTCTCTGGCTTGTTGCCTGGACTAGGTGGCGAGGCCTCTCACGTCGCGCGGTCACCAGGCCGAGAAGACGCGTCAGACCTCATCACTTTCGCGCTCGACTCTCTGATCAATGTCGTTGCAATCTTCCCAGCTGTCATCCGCTCGGATCTCTGCGCTTGTGTCTTGTTCATCTTCATGGTGCTGTTGAGGACTGGAGCGTTTCAGAAAGACGCTGTGCCGCGTGCGCTGCCAATACTCCGCAGATTTCTTCAGGGAATGATACGGCAGCTCAATTTCCAGAAGAAAGACGAGCTGCGAGCTACATCTCTGCAGATGCGTGGGTTGCTGCAGAGTCTGTTGACTGTTATGGGCATTGCGCAACGCCGGGAGAACGATTACTCTCTTGCATGCGCCAAAAACACTCTCTTGACCCTGACCATCGTGCTCACAACTGGCCATGCGGTCCTACCGCCCCAAGACCCGATCATTTGTCAGGTCCTTGACCAATACCTGGAGTGCCTTGA
This sequence comes from Ascosphaera acerosa, assembly GCA_024244165.1. Classification (NCBI taxonomy): domain Eukaryota; kingdom Fungi; phylum Ascomycota; class Eurotiomycetes; order Onygenales; family Ascosphaeraceae; genus Ascosphaera; species Ascosphaera acerosa. The sequence goes on along the minus strand of JAGYHY010000013.1, from coordinate 19,115 downwards.
GGATGTTGGCTTGTCCAACATTGTTGCCAACTGCCTTCGCACGCTACTCCAGGGATCCAATTCGTCCTCACCGGCTCACGATGTCATCGGCCGCTACCTCCTGCCACGACTGACAGCGTTTGTTGCCGGACTTCCATACGGACCCAGCAGGGGAGCTCTCAACGATCCCGAAAACAGCAAGCCCATCATCGCCAGAATACTCGTCTCCTACGTGACATCGCTGCCGCCGGCTACTGCGTCGACCAATAACTGTGCGTCGATCATCATATCCGCGCTGCTCAAACGTGCGTCTGACGAGGGTGAGGCGACATATGATGAGACGGCATCGTTACTGCTGGAGATCGCGGCAGCACATTCGCAGATGTTCCGGATGCTCGTGGCCCGCATGACTCCGAGTTCGAAATCGTTCATGGAGGGGCTGTTGCGGAGCCGGGTCGCCAAAACCCAGGAGCGTGCCAGCGAAGAAAGGGAGTCAGAGAGCAAGCCTAGCATCGCATTGCGCATGGATTTTTGAGATCGTGCCCTGGCATACACATCGAATTGAACGACAGCTTGCGTACAGTGGCCGCACTGAGTGGGACTAGGCAGCGATGCGTCTTCACGAAGAGGGCAACGCTACTGATGCAACCATCAGACATCACAAGCCTCGTGCTTGCTTGCTCATCATGATAGAAGTACAAAAATTTACACTCTGCATATGAAAGGACGATATACGAGCATCTTGACATTTCACGGTCTTGCGTTGCTAGGCCGCCTGGCAAGGCCGGTCTTGGACCAGGGTGCTACACGAGTATCCTCGCAACCGGTGTCCGCCATCGCGAAGATTAGCCCCTGACAGTCAGGGGTAGGTCAGGGGCAGATCGCGCGGAGAGAAGCAAGCAGACAGTCGTACGTCCAGCATCTAAGCATTCAGCATGCACCACTGGGATATTCTTTGAATATTGCTTGCGCGCAGCCGTCAGGTAAAATGTATCTTGGTTACGGTGCAGTCAGACGATGCAGTCGGGAGAGCGGACTCGCATTGGCAGCGAGATCAGGGGTGTCATGAATATCATCACTGGGACAGGATGGGCTGATCTATAGGTGAGGACAGGTGCTCTGACTCAGGCGTAGCTGACGCTGCTGTCCCTATCCCAACGGTCTGGCCCATCAACTCGCCGTTGACCTTCCGCCTCAGGTCGTCAATATACGCCTGCATCTCAGGCAAGAGAGCCGCTGTGCCGGCCTGTCCGTCCATGCCGATGCCGATGTCCTCGTACACCCTTGCTGCTTCTTGCAGACACTGTGCCGCAAGGTCAGGGCGCCGCTGCTGCACCCATGCGTTGGCTGCCAGGACGAGCCACATGCCGGCCTTGCGCTTGCGCGTGCCCAGGCGCGAGCTGGAGCTCCAGGGTGTTTTGGAAGCGTAGCAGGCGCCGACGCGCTCGAAGACCAGGACGCGCTGTATCGATGCCAGCAGGCCGATGTCGAGCGCGCGCACCGCCCACTTCGCAGCAGCCTCGGCGGCCGCGCCTCCTCTCGACTTGAGCAGCTCCACGCCGACGAGGAACGTGCGAAGAGTGTTCTGAGTGTCCGAGCATCGCGTGAGGTACGAGTAGCTTGCTGTGTCGAGGAGCTGGTCCAATGCCTCGAGCTTGCTCTTCTGTACCGCCGCTAGCGGGTTCAGCAGGGCGGAAACAGCGCACATCTCGTGAGCCCCAGCATGGTACCGCCAAGCCTTGTCATGCGCGAAATCGCCCTTGATCAGCTCGTAGGTACTGTTGGCGAGCTTGTAGTCGCGGAGCATGAAAGCATAGTCCGCCAACTTGCGCAGCTGGGCCTCTGCGCAATCGAACGCGTAGTACTGGCCGCGGGTCTCGAAGTTGCCGTTGCCGCTCCCGCCGCCGGAAAACGAGGACGATCGCGTCGACGGACTCAGCCCCGCCCACCGCCGCGATATGCTCATGAACTTGCCCGACAGCCCGCGTCGTTTCGAGGCGACCTGGTCGTTCCAGATCGCGACGCGGCTCTCCATGTGTGGCACGACCGATTGGGCGACAAGCTCACGCACGAACGCACGCAGGGCCGTCACGTCGGAGTCGAAGAGGTACCGCTGCTGCGAGGCGCCCAGGTCGATGAGCGACGCCTGCTCCTCGAACTGCTGCAGGTCCTCGGCAGTCGTCATGAACTCGGCCGGTGGGATCGGCACGCTGTCGTCGTCCGTGACGACGCATTGCATGCTCCGTAACCTCAGCAGGTGGCAGTGTAGGCCGAAATGCCGCTTCATCTGATCGAAGATCGCCGTGGAGGCGGCGATATCGTCATGGTCCTCATCGTGGATCAGAACGTAGTACCGCAGATAGTCGGGGAACATCCATGGCGGAGGCCGCCTGTCCCCCGTTGTGGTCCGAGCATACAAGGCGCGGATGGTGTCGAGGGGATTTGGTGTTCGCGTGGTGATGGCTAATACCAGCGCGACAGGGTGTGAAAAGGTCTCGTGTGGTATTGGTAAGGTCGCAGCGAGCAGCCGGCGGAGGAACAGCCTGTATATAGGTGATGAGAAGGGGAAGGGGCGGTGATGCATCGCTTCCGCATGCTGGCTTTCCGACGCAGGGGCGGAACGCGTGCCTGCTTGCCTGTCTGTCTCGGCACAGACGTGCTTGTATAGCAGTTGCTCGAGCTGCGTCAGCGGTGGTAGCTGCTGTGATTGCATTTGGCCGGTCGGCGACATTGTCGGCGAGGTGACTCTCGATGGCGTGTACGGCGACGCGGCTGCCGACGACGACGAAGACAACGACGCACCCCTGAGCCTGGTAGTGGGCGGCAGGTCGACGAACCGAACGGCATAGTCCTCCCAGGTCCGGCTCTGCGAGTTGGAGTCGCGGATGACGACCTTGCCAGGGATGCTCTCGCCGAACGGTTGCAGCAGCTCCCTGAAGCCATGGCGGAACCCCTTCTCCTTGCTCAGGGCATCAGCCTCCGGCGACGCAAAGACCCCGACGACCGGCGAAAACCCACGTATGATCAGACTCCGCACATCGTCCGAAGTGTTTGCTGGCAGCACCGTGGAGAGGGGGCTCTGTGTCGAGCTTCTTCTCGACCCGCTGGGACTGAGCGATGGTTGCGTAGTGCTGATGCCGCCAACTACCCTCTGTCCGATGCTGTTGACGCGTGCTGAGCTGGCCGGGCGCGAGTAGACGCCGCCTACACTCGACGTCCGCGAGCGGATCGGTAGCGCCTCGCCGTCGAGTAGCGATGAGACCCCCTGTAATCGCACTGGTTGCTGCTCCGACATGGAGTTCGAGCGCACTCCGCCGGCATCCAGCTCCGGCTTCGGTCTCACGACCTGCGCTTGCTGGTGGGTTGCTGGTGGCTGTGAATGGGCGAGTGGTTGTGCCGCGGGTGCTGCCGCTGTGGGTGTCTGGGTGCCCAACAGCTGCTGCGGCGCAGGGGACGCAGGCGACGCAGGAGGCGACATCGATGTCATTGCGCCGGTCTCGTCCCAACGGCGCGCGTAGTGGGGGGTTCGGGCTGGTCTGGCCTAGCCTGGCTTGCCCTCATGTGGCCGGGCGCGCTAAGTGGCAGCTGATGCAGGTCGTCAGGACTCTGGCGACCAATGCTGGGCCGTGCGGACTGCCGCAATGAGTGTCGCGGACGGCGATTGAGTTCGTTGCAGGGCGTTGCTCGGCGGTGTGTCAGCTGGCGGACGGAGCTCTGAGCCCAAGAACAGGCCGCCACAGCTTGCGCAAAGCTCCCCGTGAGCTATCAGCTGCTGGCCACGATGGCAGGCCTGGCGAGTCTGGCGAATCCGTGTCCGTGTCTGCGTCTGTGTCTGGCCAGGCGCACAGCTGGTCTGATCACCACGCAGCTCGGAGTGCGAAGATCTGCAATCGCCGTGCCGTGCTCGACTATGTGTGCTTGGATGCCCGGCGCGACGGGTATGAAGGTGCCACGCTGCGCTAGCCGGGCCTTATCCTGATCCTGGTCCTGGTCCTGGTCCTGGTCCCCCCCCTTCAAGCCTCAGCCAGAGCTTATCCCAGGCCTGCGACGCATCGACGGGCGATTTGGATTGCGCTGGCCGGCCCAGTGTAGCCGGTCTGGCCTGCCTCGACGCTGCGGGCTGCGCTGCGCTTGTCACGACTCGGGCGTGGTTGGTTGCCTGCTTGCTCGCTGGCATCACGCACCGCCGGGCTGATATGCTCGATCTTCGCGGATCTGGCCAGCTCGAGCAGCCCATCCCCTCGCATCCTCGCATCCTCGCATCCTCGCGCCCATGGCCACGCCCGTCCGCATACTGCTGCCGTGCGCCCGCGCTGCCCGCGCTGCCCGCGAACCCGCCGTGCGTCTACCGTGGCCTCGAGCTCCCGCTTAGCCAGCTTAGCCAGCCCATGGGCCAGGCCGGCACGGCTCTGGCGCTGACAGACTGACACACAGACAACTAACTGGGGCTGCCGGCAGCTGCGCGGCTGCGCTGGAGAATGCCGTCCCAGCACCGCCCGCCACGGCGTGTCCGCCACTCTGCGATGATTCCGTCGATATACGAGGCGATTCAGCGAGCCGACGACGATTTGGAGGCCGCCACTGCTGCTGGTCCTGGTGCTGGTCCTAGCGAGAGGGGTGGGGCTGGCGCCCATGCCGCCTACACGGATCTTGACGAGGAGAACCTGACGCCTGGAGGGCCCTATCGTGACGACGAGCTCGCCGGTGCGCTGGCCGACGCTGACCTGACAGTCACGCCGGAGCCGGACACGACTCGTCGAGGCGTTGGTGTCGCCGCCAGCAAGACCGATGGGAAAGGCAAGGGCCGATATGGCGGGGGGAACCAACTCTACCGTGACCACGATAACCACGACCATTACCGAGAGGACGATGACGAAGACGACGATGACAATGACAATGAGGTTCCTGCATCGCTCCTGGTCGACCGAGGTCAGGACCTCCCGAAGCCCTTGAGACAGCTGCCACCCCGCCGCGCCGACGTTCTCGAGCACATGGTGACCGTCTCCGACGCCGACTACCCAGCCAGCCGAACGCAGGCAACGGCCCTGCCGCGATGGAGGACGCCAGAGACGCATGCGCCTCGTCCGGCCCCCTCCTCTCTCGCCTGGCGTGTTGGCGGTGCCGACCCGCGAGCGAGAGCCATGTGGCGCTGGACGAACGTCGAGAACCTCGACAACTTCCTGAAAGACGTCTACGACTACTTCAGAGGCAATGGCTTGCAGTCCGTCTGCCTGCGGAGATGCCTCAACCTCTTGACTGCGGCTTTTGTCGTGGGCTTCTCGACCTTCCTGGCCAATTGCATCGACTACCGTGCTGTGCCGCGCAGCAAGTCCTTGTCGGAGGTCATGCTGCCACGGTGCGCGGCACGCATGTCGGGCTGGTCCAACGTCCTGGTGTGGGTGTTTAGCTTCCTGTGGGTCGTGAAGGCGATCCAGTACGCCATGGACGTCGCCAGGCTGTGGCGGCTTCGGGACTTCTACCTCTACCTGCTGGGCGTCTCCGACGCAGACACCCAGTCGATCTCGTGGCAGGAGGTCGTCAGCCGGCTCATGGCGCTGCGCGAGCTCAATCCGACGACTGCCCAGGCTACGCCCGCGCGACATCGCAAGTTCATCGGCAGCCAGTCCAAGGAGCGCATGGATGCGCAGGACATCGCCAACAGGCTGATGCGCAAGGAGAACTACCTCATCGCTCTGTTCAACAAGGACATCCTCGATCTGACCTTGCCACTGCCTTTGCTCAGGAACCGTCAACTGTTCTCTCGGACTCTGGAGTGGAACCTGAACATCTGCATCCTGGACTTCGTGTTCAACGAGCAGGGCCAGGTGCGGCCCATCTTCCTCAAGGAGACGCATAGGCGGGTCCTCAGCGAGGCGCTGCGACGACGCTTCATCGTCATCGGCATCCTCAACATCTTCATTGCTCCGTTTCTCGTGGCGTACTTCCTAACACACCACTTTTTCCGCTACTTCAGCGAGTACCACAAGAACCCCGCGCTCGTGGGCGCGCGCCAGTATACCCCACTGGCGGAATGGCGGTTCCGAGAGTTCAACGAGCTGTGGCATCTCTTCCAGAGGCGGCTCAACATGTCCTACCCCTTCGCTAGCATGTACGTCGACCAGTTCCCCAAGGACAAGACCGTCCAGCTAGCCCGATTCGTCAGCTTCGTCGCGGGCGCCATCGCCTCCGTCCTGGCCCTGGCCTCCGTCATCGATCCGGAGCTCTTCCTCGGCTTCGAGATCACGCCCGACCGCACCGTGCTGTTCTACCTCGGTCTCTTCGGCTCGGTTTGGGCTGGCGCCAGGGGCATGGTCCCGGAGAAGACACTGGTGTTCGACCCGGAGTACGCCATACGAGAGGTGATCAGCTACACGCATTACCTCCCGTCACACTGGAAGCACAAGCTGCACAGCGACGATGTCAAGCGGGAGTTCGCGCTGTTGTATCAGATGAAGGTCGTGGTCTTCTTGCAGGAGATCCTGAGCATGATCATTGCCCCGCTTGTGCTCTGCTTCAGCCTCCCTCGCTGCAGCGAGCAGATCATCGACTTCTTCAGGGAGTTCACCATCCACGTCGACGGACTCGGGTACATCTGCTCGTTCGCCGAGTTCGCATTCCAGAAGGGAACTGGACCAAACGCGCACGTCCAGACAGATGCGAGCACCGGTGCAGGTGCCGGAGGCAAAGCTGACCCTCGCAGCGACTACTACTCAACCAAGGATAACAAGATGCTCGCATCGTACTTCGGATTCCTCGACGCCTACGGTGATGCTCCGGGTAGGCCTGGCAACTATCGGCATCAGCGTCAGCATCATTTGGCTCGTCATACCGAGCTGCAGGAAGGCTCCTCGCGCTCGGTGTCTCGAGCCCCAGCGTCCTCATCGAGCCAAGCGGATCCGGTACTCAGCAGCGTACACAGAGGCACTCAACCCCTGATATACTCAACTCTTCTCGATCCTCACCACCAGCCATCCGCTAGTGCGGCTGCGCGAGCAGCGCAGGCGCTCAGAAGACCGCCGCCAACAGCGTCTCTAGCCCGACAGCCTGGTCCTCTGCATCACAGCCAACAGTACTCCGCTTATCAGGATATGGGAGATGCCTCCAGCAGGATGCAGTCACCGTTGGCTACGAAGCCTGATCCGCATCCTGTTGAGACCGACGCCTCATGGAGAGTCTACCTTGACCAACAAGATGACATGGAGGGCGGACCTAGCGGCGATGACGAAGACGACGTGCAAGACTTGCAACACGGACAGGGTGTCATTGGCCTGGTGAGGCAACTGCAGAAGGCCGTGAACTGACGGGACTGATGTTTGAGCGTGATATGTATGTCGGATTCGGACGTGAATATGACCCACATCTGCTATCACCGTTGCGCAGCATGAACAGGTGCATTTGCAACATGGTTTACACTGTCACACGACAGACCACCCTCGTTTGCCGCAATGAGACTGCGTAGCCGTAAGACTGGGATTTCAGCGGTTTCGTGGCAAGGCATTCCACGCCGTACACGGTGGCGGTCGCTACTGTAAGTACTTAGCGTCATCGAATATACCTTGCCAGTTCTACTCGCAGGGCATACTCCGGTTGCATGCTCGCCTAAGAGTGGTCATAGAGGCTTGACACCGTCACTCCTTGCAACCACTGTCCATGCGTTTCGTCGCTCGTCAAGTGGAACTTGACCTCCTTCTCCTGACCTGGCAGCAGCACGAAGGCATTATCACTGAAGTAGCCAAGTGACCCCTTCGGATGGTCAAGCCAAGTGTAAAACGAGACGGCGGTTGTAGCTCTGACCTTCAGTACGCCACGCTCTGCATCACGGCTGAGACTTAGTTGAGGATCCGGCAAGGCTATGTCCCTCCAGGAAGACGGCATGAAGCTATCTTCATGCGTGAAGACGGTAGTCGTGTCACTGTTTGGCCGGCGTCCTTTCGCACGCAGTGCCAGTTTAAGGAAGATTGGCTGCCCTTGCTCATCATGGAGTTGGGGTACAGCGCCAGTGAGGATGTCTGTCGTGTTCAGTGCTCCGACCTCGAAAGGCACAGACTGCGGCTGGCCATTGTTGCCGGGTGCTGCGCGGCCGTACACATCAAACCAAGTAAGGCTGACAAGCCCGGAGATGGGGTCCCACAAGTCTGAAATCACCGTGACATTGAGTTCCCCAGTCGCCTGGTCCCAGAACGGCGCGACGATGACGGGCTGGTACGCCTTCATCGCTGTATAGTGCAGCATCTTCCACCGCCCGCCGTACTCGATGCTAGCCCATGACGGCGCTTGCCAGATGTCCTCGAGCTGCCAGTAAAGAGACCCGAGTTGCCGCTCTGGTCGACCGCTGCCGCGCCGGTAGAATTGGATCTGAGACTTGTAGTACTCCGCCTGGAACCGCTGCGTGGCACTGCACCAAGCGCTGAACGCTTTGCGAGGGTCGTGCGCGCTGGGCCGACCATAGTAACGCTCGACAGCCACTGTCATCTCGCCCATACCCATCGCACTCCTCGTGAGATTCGGTCGCGGCCCACCGTAGGGGTAGTGGTGGTTGCGTAACTGGATGCTCGTGCTGTTAAACCACATGTCCTCAGCCTGCAGGACATCGCTCCATGTCTGTGGACTGGGCATGCTGTGGAAGCCAAACTCATTGGCAAAGCGACCGACAGGATACGTCGAGAGATTGAAGGCGTGACTGCTGTCATAGTCGTAGTGGTCGCTGTTGCCGACCACCGTGCCAGGTGTGACATTCTGGTACCTCTCTTTGAAAGGCACCTCCTGCGTGAAGTCGATACTCAGATACCCGTTGTTCGTTGAGCTCGGTGTGTAGCTGATTGACCGTGTGTTTTCATAAATCAGCCGTGCTGCAACTGAGATGAATAGCGTCTCGTACTGATGAAGGTATCTATCGTAATGATCCGGGTCTCCCTCGTACGCCAGGGGTAGCACCAGGTTCTCGAGCTCGTTGCCACCAGCCCAGAGGGCTAGGGAGGGATGATGGTTGACTCGGCGGACATTGTAGATGATCTCCTCTCTGACATTGTCCAGAAAGTCATCGTCAACCGGATAAAGAGCATCGCCGAATTGTAGTTCACTCCAGAGTAGAATCCCGCGCTCGTCGGCGAGGTCGTACACGAAATCCGGCAGGTATATGTTGGAAGCCCAGACGCGGAGCATATTCTGGTTGCCGGCGACCACGGAGTCAAAGAGCTTGCTCACGTATGAGTGAGTTACGCGCGGCCAGAATGCGTCAGGGGGGATCAGGTTGGATCCCTTGGCGTAGAATTCATGGCCGTTGACCTCGAAATGCCAATTTGCGCCTGGAGCTATCCCCTGCTCCTGCTGGCTTGCTGATATCGGCAACTGGTTGAGGAAGATCGTTCTGAAGCCAGACCGCTTTGTCACCGCTGCCAACTCTCGACCATCGTCGTCGAGTACGCTGACTGCGATGTCGTAGAGATTTTGGTCTCCCAGTCCATGCGGCCACCATAGTTCGGGAAGATCCGGTGAGATCGTGATGAACCCAGTGATGGAGGAGCCCGTCCTGTCAACAGTCGAAACACCCTCCTGAGCCGGCACTACTGATCCATCGACTGCGGTGACGGTGATGGTGAGCGATGCCCGCGGAGGCAGGTCTCCGATCAAGTCCAGGCTAGCATTCACCACCCAGGGCTTCGTCTGGTCGGCAGGCAAGTGATTGATCTGGCCCTCGCGGTAGATGTCGATATCGGTGTTGAGCACGTAGATGGCGCCAACGTCAGTGTCCGCGAATTGCACGAGATAGCCTGGCTTCCAGGGTCCAGCAGGGGCGAACGCCGGCCCCCAGTCCCACCCGAAGTCAGACTGTTCCTTGCGGACGAACTGGCGGTTGGGAAACTCGAACAGCCCTTCGACGTCGGGAGGCCATGTCTCCTGACCTGGCTGGCTGGCGATTTGCTCTGCAACCCTCACGGCACTGTCGAAGGTGATGGAGAGCTCAGGTAAGCTGTCGCTGCACGACCTGACTATGTCCGTGATATCGAAGGTCCATTGGCGGAATTGGTTGAATGCTCTGCCAACGAGCTTGCCGCAGAGCTCAATCGTCGCGAACGTGTCCAATCCGTCGAAGACGAGGACGCTCCGCTTCGCGCCGTGTCTCCTGCAGGAGGCGGGTCAGTAGAGTACTTGATGCCCGTCCCATGCACTCAGGGCGACGTACAACTGCGGCTGGCGGGCGCTGTAAGTCCAGTTCTCGAGCGCGACCCAGCGCAGGTCGAGATCCCCGTTGCCGAGATATCTTGAAGCCCGGAGCCAATAAGTCAGCTGGTGCCGAGCCGTGCATGCTTTCCATCGCACGATCTGCGTCAAGGAGTCTCACGGCTCAGCTGTGCTCGGCGAGGAATGTCAGAGATTATTTCGCAGGCAGCAGCTGAGTCGGACAGCCACCGTGACACTCACGGATGATGCCAGCAGCAAGCAGATCCAAATGGACTTGGGACGGAAAGCTGCCGGGGACCTGGATGGACTTGTTCGAGTTCGACACAGTCCAATGCCAGTCTGAGAGGCTCACGACGTGCTGCGCGGTGGCCGCGACCACACTTGACGCCAGCGTCGGCAGCACCCAGCGAGCAAGCATCGTGAGGACCTGGCATTCGCCCACCACCTAGCGGTGCCGTGCCTCCAGTTAAGCCTGTCATTGTCGCTGGATGTGGCCGCCGATGCACCCCCGACTGTCCCGCCTTTATACCATCGGCCAGGGGCAGTCATAGACACTCGCGAGTGACCGCACCGCTGGCTTGATATGCAGTGCTTTGCGTCACCAGCAAGGGTCTCGCGGAGGATCTTGAGTCCATGAATGATCGGTGGTTGCCCTGATGCATGCTGCTGATGGTCGCATTGCATGCTGCCCCGACGGCCATGTCTCGCTGCATGCTGCTTGCTGCCAGCCGGTAGCCTACCCCGAAGTACATGGCATGCTGATGCCGATGAAGCCTGCTGTCCTGCCCAATCCCCCGCTCGCTCAGCCGTCTGGAGTCGGCTTGCTGATTGCATAGCGCTGACCCTCCTAGCGCTGCTCGACGTGACGTTCAAAGCCGGCACAAGCTGCCCCACACGCCAGTACGAGGGGAGGAGACGTTGCAGATCAGCGTCCCCGTGCGCGCTGTCACCGCTGTCAGGGGAGGCGGACCCCGCAGCAGCTCAAGCGTAGCTGCGGCATGTCGCAGGCTAGCTGTCACTGCCGGGACAAGTACGGCCGGCGAAGAAGGGCGGCGGAGAGACTCAGTGACACCGCCAGCCCGTCTTCGACGCCGCCCTGAGACGCTACCGAGCAGTGGCTGACGCGGATGCAACGCCAGCGAACGATTGGAGGAGTACTCGTCCTGGCCAGGCCGTCGTGGTCATGGTTGTATCACGCATAACCAGGTACGCTGACACTGGACGGAGGTAGAGAGGTAGCTGATATCCGTGATCGTGTACTAGTGCGCACTGGCAGGGCCTAATGCCGTCGCTCTAGTAAGAAGAGCATGCGCAGGCTATGATGCTATGCAGGCTGGAGTGGCCGCTGCGCGAGCCCTCTCCTCCGATCCAAGCCTGTGACACAGACAACCGCGCGTGAGCGATGTCAGGCCCTGAGCGAGACAGGACCATACAGAAGCCCAGTGCTTCTTGCTGCGTCCCCCAAGTCATGGAGCGACGCCCACCGCGATCTTAGCCCGGATGGTATACCTGCTGGTACCCAGGGCCCGGCGGAGGGTGAGCAGGATGCGGCATTGGCGGGCCCTGCATCTGATACGCCCCGCCTCCAGGCTGGTTCCATCCGCCAGGCACGCCTGGTGGCGGGGGCTGCCCTCCTCCCACGACGCCTGAGCCAGGCTGCACTTCAGGCCGCGCGCTGAGCAACGGAGGGGGCCGCGACGAGCGAGTGCGAGCGTCAGCTATAGCTCTTCCAATCGACACGATGGCGCAGGAGGCCCCGCGAGACGCACGCACCTGAGGTCTTGTGTGTATTTGCATATCGAGCATCGGAGCTCGTGGTATCTGTGGCATGACAAGGGGATGACGGGCTGTGAGGCAGGTCGGTGAGCGGCTGAGACTCCCGGCTCCCTGTCTTGATGGCAACGCAGCGCATGCGCACGGTGAGAGCACACTCACGACGAAGCAGAATGTGAAGAAGGGCCTGCGATGGGACGCCGATTGTCAGCAGCCTGCCACGGTGCCAGCCGCCACGCCACTTGGCCGATAACAAGGCACGGGCTTACCATCGTGTCTGAGGGACAGCAGAGTAGTTGCCACCTGTACCATCCCGCGATCATCGACGCGGCGTCAGCCATCCCACCCTTGTGTGCAGGTTCCCCCCTCAAGAGCAAGAACGGTCGGTCGGTATGCGTACACGCGTAGCAACGGGCTACAACGCCCTCGTAGCCCTTAAGCTGGCCGCGAAAGTCTGCCACGCCACAAGCACGAAAGTCAGCAAGCGCCAGTCCAATCGAGTCGCAAAGTATCGCCCACGCACCCTCGAAGCCGAAGGTGAAGCAGAACGCCATGCTGGTGCGCGACGCCCCCCCTTTCTCGTTCGACTCCCCTCTCTCCGCTTTGCCTCTGCTGGTCGGTAGTGGCTGGCTCGCGCGTGCAGTCCAAGTAGCCCTCCTTCGATCGGGTCACTGTGGCTCGCTGGTCTGGGGACCTTTCACAACCAGCTACACAGACAAGCTCGGCGGCAGCTGATTAGCAGCGTTGGTGGCATCCCGGCGAGCAGCAACAGTATCACGCGGCTGTCGCATGTTGGAACGGTTGCTGTGTCGGGATGCTTGGCAGCGGGCAGGCTTACCGTTGGTGCTGCCACTGCCACTGCCGCTACCGTTGCCGTTGCCGCTACCGCTGCTACAGTGTTCTACTGGCGATTTACATGTGCATCAAGCGAGCAGGTCGGCATTCCAGAGGTGGTCTGCGACGGCTGGGCTATGCTAGTCAGGACGTGCTCGGGGGGCTCGGGTACGAGGCGATGGGATGCAGGCGGGGCTGAAGAGAGTAGACTGCGGAGCATGTGGCCCTACAGCGGCCGCCCATGTGCACCGTCCCAACTACACTGGAGGTGATTACCAGTCATTGGCCTGAACGACGAGGCCTGCTCGGGCTAGAGCTACTGTGTTGCACTCGGGGGGTACCTACCCGGACACAGCCGTGCCCCTACACGGCCCCATTTATGCCCTCGCTCGTGTCTTCGTCGTTGGAGCAAGCTAAGCGCGCGGTGGTGCGGGTGTGATTTAGTAGTGTGAGCTGAAGGGCGCCTGCATTCGGCTCTCACGCCCGTTTGCCATGGTCGCACGCTACCCCTCCGACAGCCAGGTTGAGCGCACGATCTCGCCGATCGTCGGCCGGGCCTGCGGTACGAGCGAGAGACAGCGTTGCAGCAGCTCCAGCGCCGGCTGGCCGCACTGCCGCTGCTCGCCCGGCCACGCGTCGAGGACCGCCTCCGCGCACCACTCGCCGGCCAGGATCCTCTGCGTGAGCTGCGTCTCCGTCGGGGCGTGGAACGGCTTGGCGCCCACGAGGCTGAAGTACGCGACCGCGCCCAGAGCCCACACGTCTGCCGCCGTGCTGACGGGGCAGGCGGCGTCGCTCAGCTTCTCGGGAGCGGCGTAGTCCATCGTCCCCGCCTGCGAGAGAGCCTCGCGCACCCGCGCCTGCGCCTCCGCCGTCGCTTCGCTCCTGTACGGCGCGACGGAAGTGATGTCGTCGTCGGTGTCGAGCCAGGTCGCCATCCCGAAGTCGGTGAGCATCAGCATGGGGGCCTGGTCGCTCCTGCCACCGTCACGACTCCTCTTGCCATCCTCAGCGGCAGCGTTGACGTCGGTGTTGGTCTCGTGGCCTGGCCGGGTGCAGCTACCGGGAAAGGCGGATGCGCGTGCCAGGTCAGCACCCACCAGGAGGCAGTTCTCCGGCTTGACGTCCCTGTGCGCAACGCGAACAGTCTCGTGCAAGTACTGCAGCGCGCTAGCCAGCTGGCGCATGCAGCAGCGCGCTCGCTTGGGTCCAAGCCCGCTTCTGTTCTGCGCAATCAGATCCAGCAGCGTTCCGCCTGAGAGGAACGGCATGAAGAACCACGTGGCGTAGTCGTCCTGGTGGACAAAGTCGAGCGGCACGATGTGCGGATGGTTGAGGTGGCACCAGATCCCGAGCTCGTGCTCCAGCACGAGCTGGACGAGCTCGTTGGTCTCGTCGGACGCATGGTCGATCCTGCGCTTGACGATCTTGATCGCGCGCACGTCCGCTCTCCGACCCGTTGGCGCTGCGTCCGGCGGGCTCACCGCGGGGTCTGTCGTCGCGGCTGGCAGAGCAGCCTGCAGGCCGGCCAGGGAAGACAGCGGGGTGTCACGTGCAGAAGCGGCTATCGATGCAGGCGCAGAGGCCTGATGCCTGACCGCCTGCTTGACCGTGCTAAATCCCCCCCGGCCGATCTTCCTGCCCACCACCCAGTCGTCAAAGATGACCTGGCCCTCGTCGTCTGGCTTGGGCGGGTCCGGCGGGCGCGCGGAAAACTGCGACAGGAACGACGAGGCCTCCGTGCTGCGCCTCGCCTGCCTGTACCTGTCTGGCCGGCCGGCCGCGCTAGCGATGGATCCGAGCCCTGCTGCGCCGCCCCTGGCCGAGACGGGCGCTGAGACGAAGGGCGAGGATGGAAGGAAGCCACCCTCCTGGCCGAGTCCCTTGCGATCGCGACCACTCTGACTTCCGTCGCCCGAGCCGTCGAGCCAGAGGGAGAATGGCCGTCGCCGCTGCGGCTCGACGGGCGCCGAGAGCGGATGGGACAGCAGCCGGTCGGCATGGCTGGCTCCTGCTGCCGACGCAATGGGAAGGGGCGGCTGCCATATCGGTCTGTGGGGCCCTCCCAGCTCCCCCCCAGTGCGTGGCGAGCCCTGCGGTAGTGACTGGTTGGGCGAAGGCGCGGTATCATCCCCTGAATTCCAGCGACCATCCTGAGCCCTGCGAGTGCTACTGCCGTTGACATCATGGAGCAGCGACAGCTGCCGCGAGAGACCCGACGGCGAGGGGGCTCTTGCACCGGCCGGGCTCGCGCGAGCGACCGCTCTTGCGCCCTGGTCTGCGAACGGATCAGTGAAGTACACCGTGGCAGCCGTGTCGATCGTCAGATTGCACTGGCGATGCCTGCCCTTGTCGCCGCTCTCGCAGCCATCTGGCTGCGTCTCGTCCGGCATCGCGGGCCATGGCGGTGTGAGGGCAAGAGGGCCCCGCAGCGGCTGGTGCAGGCCTGCCTGCGCAGTCTCCTTGAGATGAGGGGTCGGAGCTGGGTTGCCCTTCGGGCTTCTCACGCACTGGCCCAGAGTGTCGGGCTCGTCATCATCGTGACCACCCACAGTGCGACCTGGGCTGGGCGAGGAGGTCAGAGTGTGTGACGCGGAGCGGCTGTCGGTAGCTGCTGTTGGGCTGTCACTTGCGGTGCCGGTGCCGATGCCGGTGCCGGTGGCGGCGGCGGCAGCAGCAGTGGCTATCGAGAGTCCCGACTGCGGGCGGGTGTCCTGCAGCGGTTCGTGGTGGTGGTGGTGCTGCTGCTGCTGCCGGGATGAGGGGCAGCTCGTGTCATGACCACGGCAGTCGTCCTCGTGCTCGTCCTTGTGCTCGCGCGGGCGCACGCTGTGCCCGCCATGGCGACGGTCATTGCCGGCGACCGCCAAGGTGTCAGTCGCTCGTGGCAGGCCCGGGAGAGGCGAGATATCCTGGGGGGCACAGTCCAGGGCCACTCGGTCGTCCGAGCTCGCGTGCGGTTGCGATGGCAATGGCAATGGCAGATCAGGGCGCTGACGGGTCCGGCCGTCGCCATCCATGCCTCATGCTGTTCGACACCGATCTGCTGCGATATGCTATCGCTATCGTCGCGACTTGGGCTGCGCGCGCAGACGCCGACGCGGGCGCAGGCGCAGGCGCAGACGCACACGCACACGCACACGCAGGACAGGCGCGGGCGCGGGCTTGGGCGGAGGCAAAGCCCAGCTGAGGCGATGTGTCAGCCAGCTCAGGAGTCCCCCTCCAGCCGCCACTTGTGAGGCGAGGCAGGGCGAGGCAGGGCAGGACAGGACAGGAGAGGACAGGACGGCCAATGCCGACCGGTGCAGCCCGCAGCGGGCCCAAGCATCGCCAAGCGAAGGCGCTTCTTCCTCCCGTGCTCTGGCGCTGGGCGTCGCGTGCCTCATGCAGGGCTTCCATCTGTCATCGGCCGTGCAGCCAGCCATCACAGCGCGGGGAGGACACGCTGCAGGCAAGTCAGGTAGTTTAGGCAGGCCAGACAGGCCGGGCAGGCCGGGCAGGGCCAATGTGACGCTCGGCAATGGCGGGGTTGAATTGGCTTTGGGGGAAACACGGGAGGGGCGCGGGAGCTCACAGCAGGGTTGGCGGGCCAGCGATTGGGCGAGGAGCACAAGGGGTGTGGCTCAGGAGGCAGCTGAGGTCGGCGGGCACTGGCAACTCTCTTCAAACTTGGAGCTGGACATGATGGTGAGCATTGCGCCGGACTGCTCCGCTCGAAGATGTACTGGCGATGCCAGGGTCGGCTAGCTACGCGTGATTGGAATGCTCACATGCCATGTTGGAACAGATCAATGAAATGACTATAGCGAACGGCCGTCATCACAGCGTGCCTACCACTAGACTTGGAGTGCCCCGTCACTCCATCTACACCCTCCTGGCCTTGCCGACCTGGATCCTCTCTCCCGTGCCCCGCTCGTCCCTCCTGAGCGTGGGCCAGGCACTCCCGCCCTCCCTCTTGGCGAGCACGCCCTCGAACTTGGTCTTCATGACCTTCCACCTGCACTGGGCCGGGTCGACCGCGCCCGCGAGCGGCAGCACCTGGCGGTAGCGCGTGCCGTCGGCGGTGGGCAGGTCGACGGCCATGCTCGAGTCGTCGGGGAAGGAGACGCGCGCCTCGTCCTTCTTGATGTTCTTCAGGTACAGCGAGAAGGTGAGCGTCGTGGCGGTCTGGTAGAAGTCGCTGCGCACCTCGTCGAGCAGCTCCTCCTCCTCCTCTTCATGCTCTGCGTCATCTCTCCGCTGCCCCACGAACTGATGCCCCGCGCGCTGCTTGCAGCCCTCGATCTTCAGGAACTGGTCGAACTCCAGCACCCGCCGCTTGCAGCAGCTCCAGCCCTTGCTGCCCTCGTGGAAGATGGGCTGGCCCGGGTGGTACGTGCAGGTCTCCGCGGCGACGTCGCGGGGCGTTGTCTCGGTCGCGGTCGCGGTGTAGGTGGCCGTGCAGCCTCGTCGTCGGCACGCCGCGCCGGCAGGGACGGGGAGGGTGAGGTCGTCGTCGTCCTCGGTGTGGTCTTTCTTCGGAGGCGGTGGTGGCGTGGTTGTGGCGGTGGCTGATACTGCTGCTGTCGTCGCTACTGGTGCCGTCGCCGTCTCCGCCGCAGCGTTCCTCCGCTCCTCGTTCGCCCTCAGCGCGGCCTCCGCGCTCGCGGCATCCTGCGTCGCCTTCTTCGCGTCGTCAGGCCCTGGCGTGGCGTCGACGGTCGAGTGCTTGCCGACGGTGCAGGGCGGGATGGCCAGGAACTCGTCGAAGGTCAGGACGCGCGGCTTGCAGCATCGCCAGCCTGGTCAGTGCCGCGACGACGAGGTTAGCATAGATTATATCGCATGGACATGATTAGCATGGACTCACCCTTCTGTCCCTCGTGGAACTCCGGCCCGCCAGGGTGGTAGTGGCACTCCTCCTCGGGATCGGTGTATGTCTTGCCGCAGCCCTTGTGCACGCACTTCAGCGGCGTGGGCGCGGGTGCAGCGGCCGTGGCCATCGTGCTCTCGGTGGCGAGTGGCGACGGTGTCGGCAGCAGGGAGGGAGAGTCAGGCAGACACCTGAATTGCTTCGCGGGATAGCGTGCGTGCCTGGTCTGTGAACTCAGCAGGCTGGGCTAGAGCAGCGGATTGGTCCTGAATTCCGTGTCGCAACTGATATCGCGAGAGCCGGCCCTCGACTGCAACGAACTAAGTCACAAGCTCAAGTATGCAAGCATGCTCCAAGCATACAGTACTTCCAGCAACAACTGTAGCCGTGAATCATCCATGCATTCTATACTGCCACGCTTTTTTACTTCTGGGACCGCCGCAAGGGCACGGTCGACGGCGTCCTAGAACTTTCTACAGTGCATTACACCGATGATGCAGGGCCAGTACGGTATGCCGTAGTAGTGCAAACGAGTATACTCGCCTGGCATGGCATCGCTGCTGCAGTAGTGATTGAGTGCTTGGTCTGCTGGCAGCAGGCTAGGCCGTGCCACGCGCAGAGGAGTTGGATCGGCTTGGACTCGTAGTTATACTGTACTATGCTGGCAGCACCGCTCAAGGCACGTGAAGACGTGAAGCAGACGTATTCGTAGCTGTAGCAGGTGCCACGACTACTATGCTGCCCTACAAGTGCCAGGCATTTCAAGCATCGTTCATAGATGAGACGACCATTGCTGATCACTATTGCGACGATAGCGAGACTGCCATCAATCGCATTGGACTCGCTCAGCTTGCCAACCTCCAGCACGAGCTGGCGGCGCAACGAGCGAGCACTAAGACTCCCTCAGTGCAGCTGCCGCACTTGACTTGCGAACCCAACAACTCCCAACGGTGCATGTCACGCCTCCTCCACAGCTAAAGCAGAACGACGCCGCGCATAGCCATATATGTGAGTTGGGAAAAAGGACGACGCATTCTCCTCTCCGAAGCCGGGAACGGAGAGAAATCCACAGGTGAGCGGATGACCCTCAGCGAGGCATCCGTAGATGCAGCTCCGGGATTGAAATTTACATGGTATGTAAACTCCTACTGATGATGAGGAGAGAAAGGGGAGAGAGCGCGAGGACGGCTACGGGGGGGTGAGGGCGCAGCGGTCGCGGTATTTATACTGTGCGGCGGCGAGGAAAAGTCGAGCGACGCGCGACGCGAGACGCGGCGAGGAAGGCGCGTTTGCCGCTAGCCTGGAACGGGCATAGTGGGGTTGGGTTCGGGGGGTGACGTCGGTGGTGTAGTACAGTACAGTGTAAAGTAGTGAGTGCAGTGTAGTGTAGTGTAGTGAGTGTAGTGTAGTGTACTGTACTGTGCTTCAGGACGACAACCATCACCACCAGAACAGTCACGACCACAACCACCGACACCTGCTCCAGCAGATCAGC
>JAGYHY010000012.1:0-28130 GCA_024244165.1 Ascosphaera acerosa | reverse complement strand
TTTATATTTATTTTTAAATAAATTATCTATATTTAAATACTTAATTACTGTACTTCCACTCAAGCAAGACCTCGTGCTCAGCCTCACCGCCACGACCTCCGCCGCCGCATCTGCCTGCGCTTCGACCCCCTCGTCTCGCTCGCCGTCGCCTCCCCTGCGAACCCACTTCCGCCTGTCTCATGCGACGACAAACGCTCCGTCCTCGCACCCGCGGCGACGCAGCGTCTCGCCGAGCGCGCGATCGGAGTCGAACGCCCTGACCTCCTCCACGTCGTCACGGCATCACTACTCCAGCAAGGGTGTTTACTACTCGAATGGGTACTGGATCAACAGCGGCAGCAACGGCCATGGTCACGGGTCTGGTCATGGCAATGGCCATGGTGACGCCCGCGGACACGCCTCCCACACGCATGGTCATCACCATCATTACCACAGCCATACACACCACAACCATCACCATGCGGCTCGCACGCGCACCGGCAACCATACCCACAGTCACAATAACAACAACAACGCCTCGCTGCAGGCGGCATCGCAGTACCCCCACGCGCCACCGAATTATTATACCCCCGGATGCAAGTACGAGACTGCTCTCACGCAATTTCGTCGACGTGTGCCGTACCATGTGGGGATGGAGAAGCTGCCGGACGTCGATCCCAGCACTCTCAAAAGGAGTTTGACGCCGGAAGAGGACACTCAGATCACGAACCGGATGCAGGAACTCTACGAGTCGCTCCTCCCGGAGCCTGAGAGCGATGCTCGCAAGCAGCGCTTCATGGGCAAGTTGGAGAAAATGCTCAACGAGCACTGGCCCGGCCATTCGATTAGGCTACGCATCTTCGGCAGCTCGGGCAACAGGCTGAGCTCGACCGACTCCGACGTGGACATATGTATCATCACGGAGTTCAAGGCCCTCGAGCGTGTGTGCAAGCTCGCCGAGTTCTTCGCCACGCATGGCATGGAGCGCGTCGTCTGCGTGGCGCATGCCAAGGTGCCCATCGTCAAGCTCTGGGACCCTGAATTGAAGGTAGCGTGTGACGTGAACGTCAACAATACCATGGCACTGGAGAATACACGCATGATACGCGCATACGTCGGCATCGATCCGCGTGTGAGGGTTCTGGCGATGCTCGTCAAGTACTGGACGAAAAGGCGGATACTCAACGACGCTGCTTTGGGCGGAACCCTGTCGTCATACACGTGGATATGTATGACCATTAACTTCCTGCAGACGCGGTCGCCGCCGATCCTGCCAAGCCTGCAGAAGCGGCCGCACGACGATCAGAAAATGCCAGGCGGCCAGCCGGCATTGTTCGACTCGAAGATCGAGGCGCTGAAGGGATTCGGGAACGCCAACAAGTCGTCGCCAGGACAGCTGTTCTTTGAGTTTTTTCGGTACTACGGCTTTGAGTACGACTACGAGCACCGCGTGGTCTCGGTGCGCGAAGGCTGTCTCCTTGACAAGGTTGAGAAGGGCTGGCACGTGCTCCAGAACAATCGCCTCTGTGTGGAGGAGCCGTTCAACAACTCGCGGAACCTGGGTAACACGGCAGATGACTGCTCGTGGAGGGGTCTGCACCAGGAGCTCCGTCGCGCGTACGAGCTGCTGTGCGACGCGAAACTGGACGAGGCATGCGAGCAGTGGGTGGCGCCGCCTGAAGATGAGCAGCCTCGCAGAATCGAAGACCAGGGCGTGTTTGAGCGCCCGCACGCGCAGGCCAGAATGGTCATCCAGCCCATACCACCGCACAGGGGCAACAGCAACAGCGACAGCAGTGGCAACGCCACTGGGTCTGGTAGTGGCACCGGCCGCGGCGGACTTCGTCGCGGCGGGGGAGCTGGTCGCGGCCGCGACCGCGATCGGGATCGCGACCGTGATCGTGATCGTGATCGTGACCGAGACCGAGGTCACGATGGCCCACGCGACAGTGGCGGAAACGGCAGCGGGACTGGCACTAGCAGCAACGCACGCAGAACGTTAGCGCAGCAGTCCTCCGAGTCGACGCTGGTTACGACCCTTGCCCGAGCGGGCAGTCAGAGCGACGGCTCGCCACGAGGTCATCAGTCGGCTTTGACAGCTGAGATGCGGAGCGCTGCGGAAGCGCAGGCTCAGGCCCAGGCTCAGCGCTATGTTGAGAACCAGGCGTATCAATTGCAGGCCATGCAGGCTCAAGCTCAGGACGAGTTGGACAGGCTAGGCCGTCTACAAGTCCAGCAGCAACAGCAGCAGCAGCAGCAGCAGCAGCAGCAGGGTCAGAGCAGCCGTTCATCGCCCGCAACGGGCGCTGCTACTCAGACAGATGTCATGAGCGCCACTAATGCGGCCATGGCGACTCAAGCCGCTTGGGCTGCAGGCATGCCATACATGACGTCGGGACAGCAGGCTCTTGCGGGCATGGGGACGCAGACTGATCAGTCCATGGCGAATCTACTGATGCGCCAGCGCGCAGCTCAGATGCCTCCCCTGTATTACGGCTCGCCGTATGGCTTCGTCGCAACGCCGGCGGGGATGGTGCCGCGGGTCTCTCCGCAGCAGCCGCACCTTACGACCTCGATGACGAATCCGCCCTCGCCAACCTCAACGCGGAGCACCATGCATGCGCCGTTCTTGGCTCATGACAGAGGGCAGGAGCTCCGGCGCGGCCGCTCGGCAATGGCCGACCGGCCGCCCGCATTGCGTGCGTCATCTCAGCCAGCCAGACCCTCGGTGGGAGATCGGCAGCAGCTTCTGCAACAGCAACAACAAGGACAGTACCAACAGTATCCGATGGGCTTTGGCATGGCAAATGGAACGGAGGGATTCGCGCAGAATTCCAGTCTCTATGCTACGCCTCACACAGCCTTAGACGGGGCATCGTCGTCGTCAAGCCCGACGAAAAGGAGCGCTTTGCCATATCGCCCGACGGCCGGGATGAGCGCTGTGGGCTCAGTTGATGTCTTCGGCGCCGGGCTGGTCAGCAGTGGTGCGAGTGGCGCAGGAAGCGAGATTGCCTCGCAACGAAGTCTTTTGCTGTCGCAGCAGCCGCTGATCAGCGCGGCCGATCTCCAGCAGCATCAGCAGCAGCAGCAAGCGATGGGCATCAGTCCGATGGAGTATCTGCAGCACCTGGCAGCTATGGGCAATGCCTGGGCTAACGCGTACGCCTTGCAGCATCAGCAGCAGCAGCAATATCAGCACCTGTCGCAACTGTCAGCCGCTTTGCCCGCAGCCCACGGTGCCTCCGCGCCTGCGCATTATCCATACCTGCTGCAGTCTGGGCCAGCACTGGCAACCAGCCCGCAGATGTCTCGTGGCCTCAGCGGTGATCAGCCGTCGCCAGTGCTCGTCACTGCTGGCTCGCCCGCAGCGTTGTCCACGCCACGCTTGGTGCCTGGCAGATCAAACCCGGGCCACACCAGCAGGTCCAATGGCACACCCGGCTCCGGGCATACGGAGCCGAGGGGCCCGCTGATTGTGGACGGATCCTCGCCTGTCGTGGACAGGTTTCGCGCTGGGTCTGCCGTGCAGCCGGCTGAGCCTAGCGAATACGCCCGGAGCCTCCCCAGCACCGTGACCCCCCTGGCAGGTATGCCTACAACCACAGCGGCGCCGGGTGAGCTGTCTCTTGAGAGCGCGCACTCGCCGCACCTGCCTCCTGCTCCTGCCACCCAGCCTCAGCTCGCGCTGCCACCCCCGTCTCATCCGACGCTGGTGCATTCGCATATGGCGGCCTCGGGCGATCCTCCGCAGCTTTTAGAGCCTGCGCCGTCTTACGGAGGTCACGCTCAGGCTGATGTCCTCTCTAGTGGCATCCCGCCTAGTGCGCCTGCAGCACTGTATGGTTATCATGGCGAGGGCCCGATGGTGGTTGACGGGAGTGCTCATGCGCTAGCATACGGCCAGTCCGATCGAGCGGGTACTGACAACGCAACGTCGGCCACGGCTGCAGGTCTTGCACCCACTTTAGAGACCTTGGCGGAGCGCATCAGACGTGTCCAGGCTGGCAACCAGCGCCAGTCGGCCGATGAGCCTGGCGCAGATGCACAGCGAGAGCAAGTCCAGCGCCAAGGGGGCGGGCCAGCACCGGACAGCAGTGCTGCCAACGGTGTGGCCGATGCCGGCATGACCGTGTCCACGGAGACGTCGCCTGCCGAGGCATCCACGACGCCTGCAGCCACCGTGACCCGGCCTGCACTGTACTCCTCGGTAGCTAGCGAGCCGCCTGTGACCGACAGGAACTCTGGATCAGCACAACCGCAGGCAGCCGGCAGGTCCCGGCAGGCTGTTGACAGCGTGGGCTCATCACCTGGCGATCGCCGCTCGCCGTCCGCGGACAAGGGCACGGGCCAGGAGAAGGAGCAAGAGTCGGACATTCCTCCTTGGCGACGCAAGACGAGTGATGGATCCGGCAGCGGTAGCGGTAGCGGCAGTGGCAGCGGCAACAAGGGTGGCAGGGCTCGCTCCAGCAGCAAGGCTCATCACCATGGTCATGGCCACGGCCACAGTCACAGCCACAGGGACCGAGACCGAGACCGAGACAGGGACCATCACCACCCGGCCCGCAGCAGCAAGGAGAACCACCATGGCACGAGGGACAAGCCGTCTCACGAGTCGTTGGCTTCCTCAGCGGCGTCGCAACGGCGTGCGCGTGCCCCGTCTAGTACGGCTCCCGCGGACTCGTCTCCACACCCGCACGCGCACTCCAGTGCCCATGGTGCGACTGCAGGTGCGGGTGCAGGCTCGAGCTCTGCTGGCACCGCCAAGAATGACGGCGGCTGGCAGACGACTACCTCTAAGAAGAAGGGCCGCAAAGCGTCCGGGAAGGGAACATTGCCGCCAGGCGCGTCCTCGGCCAAGGACTCTGGCGAGCTACTGCCGCCCGACGAGTCGCAGCGCAAGGGTGGCTGAGCCAGCTGCTCTCGCCGGCGCGACTCTCGGGCACCAGGACCTGTCCGCCAGATGGTCCACACCTGTTGCCATTGCTGCCAGGCGCCACGCGTCTGCCCTGCCCTCGTGCCCTGTGCCACTTCCGCCATTCTGCGAGCACGCCCCCTTTCGACTACATTGCGATTGCACTACGAGCGCCACCCCGCGACGTTTGATGCCAGCCCATGCTCCCGAGAACGAAAACCCGTCTGTCTGATCTTGCCTGCCCCTGTCATGCCTTGCCCAGCTCTGCCTGCCCTGCCCTGCCCTGTCCTGCCTTGTCTTGCCTTGACAATCACGTGCGTCACGATCAGGACTTCTCCGGCCTGGATTGCATCACCCGTCTGCATGTTGGTCGCTGTCGGCGCGGACACTGATAGATAGCCTTCCGCTGTCCCTGGATCTGTCACAGTACAGTCAGTACATTGAATGTCTACCTACCATGGACATGATTGCTAGACGCATGCCGGCTCCCGGGTTTTCAACTGTGTAGCCCCTTTCCCTTCTCTAGCTGAGCGGCATCTGTCCTCCTGGCAAGTGTGGCAGAGACGAGCGATGCTCGCGTTCCGTCAGCTGCGATTGTTTCGGTCCGGGTGCCTCTCCTCTCCCTGCTGTTCATCGCAGGAGCGCTGTACACATGTTGTATATGCGATCAGCACGCCCTCTGCGTGCCTTGATATGTACTGGTGTCAAGTCCTGTGCTCGGCGGCCCAGGCCCCCCTTACTCCTTCCGAGCCCCATCCTGCTTCTCCGGCGCTGCAGCCGCGGCGAAGTCGATCTGTTTCCCCGCAAGCAGGTCGCTGACCTTCGCCTTGCCCCCCTGATGCTCGGCGCCAGCCTTGGCGTTGGCGGCCGCCTCGACGGCAGCGTTGCGCTCGCGCCAGTTGCGGTCTTCCTGGTCGCGGATCTCCAACTCGCGGAGCCAGGCGTCGCGCTTCTCCTGCGCCTTCTTCTCGTCGGCGATGCGCTCGAGCTCGCGCTCGGCCCGGCGCTCGGCCGCGTAGTAGACGCCGCCGAAGCCCACGGCGCACAGGGTGAAGGCCTGCGCGTAGATGCGGGCGCGGAACATCTTGTTCAGCTGCACCGAGTCGCCGGCCTTCATGGACTTGTACGCGCGCCACAGCGCGTAGCACGTCGCCGCGCACCCTGGACACCGTCAGCTCGCGCCTCGCAGAGCGGATGGGAAGGGGGGGGCAATGCGTACCTAGAGGAATGAGCGGCTCCCGCTTGAGCTTGCGGGCGAGCTTCTGCCATCGATTCTCCTCGAAGAAGTCCCTAGTTGAGGGGGCATTGCGATCAGCACGAGAGTCTTGGAGACGAGCATGCATCGGCATGGCAATCGGAGACAGCAAGATGGCACGCACTCATCGAGAGACGAGGGCAGCGGGGCGTCCACGGGCGCGTCGGCTGTGACCATCATGGTTGATGGACGGCTGACTAGCACTAGCAGCGATCTGAAGCTCGATGTCACGGTCAGCATGGTGTCTCCTCCGTCGCGTGCGCGGTGATGCAGCAGAGCAGCGCGAGCATGGCCGCTCATCCGCACTCACGAGTCCTCAATGCGATATGCGACGGGCACGGGGCCACAACAGGTCGTCCGATATCTCTGCACGCGGCCGGTCGTGAACCACCTCGCTGGCGCAAGTCCTCTGCAATCACCTCCTCGTGAGTTAGCTACCCCTCCAAGCCGCCGTCTGCATCACAGCCTCCGCCCCGCGGCATGCTGTAGCTGCAGCTCAGCCCAGCGCAGCTTGCAGGCCCGGCGGTGCACGGCACAGCGTCGACAGCCCCGCCTCGAGCCAGTGGCTTCGGGTTTCCAGGCAAGGCAAGCCAGTGCAGCTCAGGCGGGGCCATGTGCGGCTTAACCCGGGCCAGCGAGGACGCAATGGCGAGGGCCGCGATGTCACGCACGGCCGCCTGCAAAACCGGGCGCGTGGGCCTGGCAATCGCCGTGCAATCGCAGCAGCGCCGGCTCACAAGGGCCGCCGTGCTCGTGTCCGTCGGCCCACGTCGCGCAGCAGGGCGTGCTGGGATGCGCAGGAGAGCCATTGCGCCAGTGCTGTCGCCGATGAGACGGAGGACCAGCAGCAGCCGATGAGTTGCAAGCACTGCGGCCGTGGCCTGCGCGACCCGACATCCACCGCCACCGCCGCCGCCATCATGTGCACAGCCGGGCTTGCGTGACCGGCCTCTGTCAGCGCGATACCACTGCCGATTGCTGGGCTGGCTGCGAGCTGGGGGCCATCAGACCGGCCATGCTGGCTCGCCAGTCGCCCTCAGGAGGTGCTGGACCAGGATCTGGACCTGCATCTGCGCCGACGCCCGCACACGCTCGCGCGCGCGCCGCCGCCGTCCCCTCGCGCGGCGCATTGCGCGCCCTGCGCAAACTCGCCCTCTCGAACGCAGCCGCCGCAACGACCGTCGGCACCATTGGCGGCTTGTGCACCCTCGCTCTCGTCTCCTACGACATCCACCGCAAGACCAAGATCGCGGAGCAGATCATCGAGCACAAGAACCAGCTGCAGGCCGCTTGTCCGGAGTACCGCGCGAGAGACCCAGTCCGGAGGAAGTATGCCAGCGTTGTCAATGTCGACCGACTGCCGCAGGCGCTCAGAGAGACGGCGGGGGAGGGTGGCCGTGAAGGCGGCAGCGAGCGGGACTCTGCGCCCGTCCCCGCTACGATGACAGCTGATGCCGGCGCGCAAGCAGGACTGCGATCGCCAGGCACGCGAACGCCCCAGCCTGCCGCTGCGTCAGCCATCCAGCCAAGCTCGAGGTCGAGCTCGACAGCAGCAGTCGCAGGACCAGCCGGCGCTGGAAGTGCCTCTGGGTCAACACCCTCAGACACTGAATCCCCGCCTCCACCAACTTCTCAACTCCCTGCCAGTCGTCAATCCAACAACACTCCATCCGTGACATCGCGCGGTTCCTCGTTCGCGCCGCGCGAAACCACCATTCAATCCATTGCACGAGCACGCCTCGCCCAATTCTCACTGCGCTACGCCCAGACAAACGAACAGATATGCCTGCACGCCCGCATCCACGCCCTCCTGCGCGAGGGCAAGCTCATCGAGGCGACGCAGCATTTCCTCGACCTATACGCCGCGTCCCCCGACTTCTCGCGCGAGTCCCGCCGGGAAGCAGCCGTCACCTTGCTCTACGCCAATCTGCGAGACGACAACGTCTCCCTGGCCAGCAGTGTTTTCGAAACCATTGAGGACCAAGGGTTCGGAATGACGCCCGCGCTATGGGAGCTGATGCTGCTTGCGTACGGCAAGGACGCCCGACCGGACGCTATCGCCGACTTGTACTTGAAGTACGCCCACCAGTACCGACTGCCCAAGAACCTGTCTGTGATGGTTGTCCGAGCGTTGCTGGACACCTACCGGGTTGACGAGGCTCGGGAGTTTGCGCACCACTTCCTCTACCGAGATGACGACTGCGCCATCGCAGGCCTGTACCTCCAGGGTGTGTGGAAAACCAGCCGCAAGGTCGAGCTCGTCGAGTCTCAGTTCCAGCAGCTCGTCAAGATGTTCTCCCGGCGCCGCAAACAAGTGGCGGAAAAGCTGTTCGAGCCCATGCTGAAGGCTTACATTGAGGCGGGGCACGAGGAGCGAGCCGTAGCACTCATTCGTGCCATGAAGAATGACTTCGGCGTCGCCCCTGGCTTGCGCACGATGGGTCTCATTGCCTACTCCAAGGCACTCCAATGCGATTGGGACGCGGTGGAAGCTGACGTCAAGGCGATTCATGCCTCAGGGGTGGCGGCACTTCATCCACACAAGTTCGCCAAGATCTTCCACCGCATCCTGCTCGAGTACGCGATAGCCAACTCTGGCAAGAAGACGTACGACTTCATCCTGTTGGGCCTCAACGACTGCAATATCAAGCCAGATCAAGTCCTCTTTGACCACATCACCAGCGTTCTGATTGAGCGAGGCGGTGCTGATCAGGTCGACAAGATCATTCGCATGTCTCAGCAGCGAAAGTGGCCTGTCGCCGTGGACAAGGAGCAACTGCTGGAGAGAGTCCGCGCCGCTCGACTTGCCATCGAGATGACCGGCCATAGCCTCTGGGACATGTACCAAGCCCACGCACAGCAACGAGGGTACACCGCCCTCTCGAGTCGGGTGTTGGGCCACGACATCGCCAGCATACCGCTCCACGAGGCGTACCAATTGCCGTGGACCCATCAGCCATCGAAATGGTGGGCGAATGCGATGCAGCTGCGCGACCCGAAGAAGCCACTCAATCAGTTCTTGCCCTTGTATGCTCAGATGCTCCACTTCATACAAGCCGGCAAGCCCAAGCAGGCGCTGCTCCTGTTCCGTCTTGCGAAAGAAGCTGGATTCGTCATGAAGCGCATGCACATTGAGCTCGCAGTCACAGCTAGTATCGCCGAGGAAGAGGATCTCTACGGCGCGCAGGAGATTCTCGACCAGGAGCTCGCGCATAGAGCCCAGGGGTTCGGACATGCTGCAGGTTCGCATTCGGGCTACCTACACCAAGTCATGAGCGCGAAGCCCAGCATGCTGGAGCGCACCGAGGCGCTTGTGATGGCTGTTCACGGGTTCTATCGCCTCCTGGAGCGCAAACTGTTGCCGTTCCAGCACAGCTTCATGGCGAATATCAGCTCCCGCCTCATCAAGCGAGGAAACTCCCAGGCCGCCCTCAGCCTGGTGCACGCCATTTGCAACTCGCGCTACGGCGGCATGGTGCCGTTCGACGACAACACCGTGCGCATCCTCATACGGGGGTTTGCCAGCGCCGGCAATCTCAGGGGCGTGAGGTGGGCCATAGTCACGGCAATCCACAGGCCAGAGTTGCTCACCCGGCCGCTTCTGATTGACGTTTTGCGAGTATTGGAGACCTTGCGGCTGACACAGCCGGGCACGGACGCAGCCGTCACCCCGGAGCAGTACCAAGAGTACCTCGCTCACCTGGCCTGGCTAGCGGAGATACTGAGTGCCAAATACGAGGCGCAACTGCCGCGACACTGGCGCGAAAGCCTACAGAGACGAGAGCCGATTGAAGCGTCGATGGACGGCACGCTTCAGTCCGACCAGCTTGCGACCCTCATGAGCAGTCTCAGGTCCCGGTCGTCGCCGGCCTCGCATACGCCCGACGGTGCACCGCCGTCCCCACCCGCGACTCCCACTGACGAAGCGGCGGCGACTATCGGGCACAAACCGTCGCGCATCATGCAAAGCCCGGTCGTCAGCATCGACGATATTGCTAGGGACACGCAAGACTTTGACGCGACGGTCGCTGGCTGGAAGGAGATGGCGCAGCTGGATCTCTGCCTAGGAGGCCAGTCCGACTCCCACACCGAGACACTGCCGCTCGGCGGCGATCTGCGTCATCGTGCTGACTTGCATGGCGTATGAAGCGTGCGTCAAGAGGTTGCTGGGCCGTGTCATCGTGACGGCCATTGTGACATACTGTACATATGGGGGCCGGCCACCGGCCGCAGTGGCACTGCAAGGTAGATCACCCAGCCCAGCCGTGCATGCGAACCTGTATATAGAGCAACATGGTGCCCGCCCGGTGGCAGGTCGTGCCAGACCGACCGCGACTCGCATGGCACGTGGTGCAAAACGCAGTAAGGATGTATATGTGAAGCACGCCATCTGCACCTTCACCTTCTCCTCAGGCCCAGTTGGTCTAATCGCTTGCAGCTCTTCAGCTCCAGCTCCCTCGCCTGCTGCATCTTCTCTGTGTCCTGGAAGAACCATCCCTGCGCATCCATAATCAGCTGGTCCCTCGCGTTGACTTCCATCTGACACCGTGTCCTCAGCTGGCTGACATAGTCGACCTCAACCTTCTGGTCAAGTGAGTACAGTTCTCGCTTGTCCAGTTTGGCCATCTCCGTGGGGTCGAGGAAATAGTCGATCTTCAGTTTTGGTGTGACTCGGTGCGCCGTGTGCGGTGGCTGCGCAGAGAAGCGGACGGAAGGGCCTGGAGGCTGGCCGAAGAGCCCGGAGAAAAGTGAGGAGAGTAGCGGGAAGACAAAGAGGACGAGCAGGGGCAGCAGCTGCAGGAACTGGGATAGCAAGGTCCGATTCTGGGCTGGTTGTCCATTGGGTTCGCCGCCACCGGCCCGCGTGGCACCCGCGCGTCTTCGCGGGCCGCCACCGAACTGGTGTACGCGGATCCCAGGACCGCCCCCCATATTGAAGACGAAGGAGGGCCCAGTGTCGAACATGCTGGCGCCTGCGAGGAGCAATCAAAAGACCGTCAGAATTGCAACTCTGCGTTGCGACACGTGACGAAGAGTCATGCTCACCTCCTAGTCCGCCAAAAGGTCCAAAACCCCCGAACCCCCCACCGAAGAATCTATTGAAGATCTCCTCGGGCGATATTTCGTCGTCGTACATTGTGCCAGCCCGAGCACCGCCAGGGTATCCTGAGAACCCACCACGCGCGAATGGTGACGCCCCTGCGGATCCGCCCGCCGAGCCACCAGCACCGAATCGAGAATCGGGGTCACCACCGAAGCGGTCGTAATGAGCTTTCTTATCTGCGTCGGAGAGTATTTGAAATGCCCTCGAGACCACTGCGCGATAGTCAGCCTCGATCGCCTGAAATTCCGTCGCGTAGCTTTAACGCTCATAGCCAACCACCATCCCAATAACACATACTCTTGAAAGCCTCATCTGCACCCTCGTACCCATTCTTGTCGGGATGTGTCAGGAGCGAGAGCTTCCTGTAAGCCTTCTTGACCTCCCCATCGGAAGCCGTCTTCTCTATTGCGAGGATCTCGTAGAAGGCTGTCGGCGAGCACTTCCGCACCCGTATGACTGCCGCCTTCTGCTCCGGGGTGTACCCTCTATCAGACGAGCCATCGTGATGGGCGTGTCTGTGTGTGGGTTTTGAGGAGGATGCATTGGGGTCGGCGGATGACGTCGAGGCGGACATGACTGCTATCGTAGGAAGCCAGTGACCAAGGTATGCGCAAGCTCTCCGAGGTGAGTATGGTCGCAGTGAGATGCCGCTTCGTGTGGTCGGACTTTAGCCACGGGCTATGCGTCGTTTCATCCCCCGTGGCGAGTCGATTCAGCCAGCAGGCGGTACGTTGGTTGTCAGAGAGCTCGATCGGACCGCAAGCTGCCCGCGGGTGCCGTGCTGCTCCTTACTATCGCTGCAGCAAGCCTGCCAGATATGCCTCAAGCGCCTCCTGCTTCCTCTGTTGCACACAGGTAGACGCCAGGTGGATATCCGATGCTGTCTGACAACTCCGGGGTCGCAACCCAATGTAGCCGACCTGTCCTCTGCTCGGCTCGGGCTCCTGGTCCTCGGTGTCGCGCCAACGAAGGGTCAAAGTCGGCTTGCTGAGCTCGGTCCTAGCTGCTCCCACCGCCCAAATGCTGCATGAATGCTCCATCGCCAATCCATCCTCATCTCACATATGCCGCTACAACGAGCAGCAAGCGTGACGAACGACGTTGCAAACTGTAGCTGACGTCTGGACGCGTGCATAAAAGTTGTGCGACGTGACATGTGCTGCTGAGTCAGCTATACCCATGTCGCCCGGAAAAGGAAGTATCAGAGCATCGACTCGAGGCGTTGAAGACGTCGCGACGCAGTCAAGCTCGACCGTCAGGTCAGGCCTGGACTGCGGTCATCAGCATTGCGACTGTTGTTGGACATCGCGGGTGACTTCCGCGTCGCGTGCTGTCCTCAAAGCATTGGGCCCTGTCTTCGAAACACTGACTGCTGGGCGCCACGGTCCGGCATTGAGTGATTGCGAGCAGTCGCACGCCATGTCCGGAGCTGCTACGACCGGGGTTGACGAGCTCCTCAAGAGGCCCCTACACGGTGCGGACACATGCCATGAGAATGGATTGGGATGCTGTGCTAACGAGCATGTCTAGTCTTTGATCTACCGCATCAACTACTCGAAACACTGTCAGTCAAGTCGACTAGCGGTGCGCGACCGCCATCCGCCGAGTCAGAGTCCCCCGAGACGCAGTCACCATCACAGGAGAGCACGGCCACCGCCTCTCCAGAGATTGCATCGGCGACATCATGCTCGTTATGCAGCGTCACTACGCCCACCGTGCAGGAGCAACGGTCGCACGTGCGGTCGGACCACCACCGGTACAATGTGAAAGTCAAGACGCGAGGGGGTAGGGTGCTGAGCGAGGCCGAGTTTGCCCGTGAGATCGGCGATCTTGACGAGTCGATCTCAGGGTCCGATTCGGAGAGCAGCTCAGACTCGGATGCCGACTCGGGTTCTGGTCAGGGTACTGGCAACAGCACAGTGCTGGCCTCCTTGCTCAGGAAGAAGGCGAGAATTGCGGATGCGCGGACCATTGACATTGATGCGGAAGCAGCCAGGTTGCAGCCGAAGGTGCAGCCGTACGTCTGGTTTGGGAGCTCATTGCTACCGTCCGCTACATCATTGGGCGTGTATCGAAGCCTGTTCAAGACGGAGGATCAGAGCTCGCCTGAGCGACTACTGTCTTCGCTGCAACGCAGGCAGCACGCTGCGGTGCCCGCTAAGCAAGCAAACCCAAGTGCCGTCACTCCGAAGAACAGTCAGTCTCACATGCTCATCGCAATGCTGGGAGGCGGCCACTTTGCGTCCATGATCGTCTCGACCACGCCCGTACTACATATTGGGCAAGGTGGGGTTGAGGATCGGCAACCGTACGTGCTTGCCCACAAATCCTTCCATCGCTACACCACGAGGCGCAAGCAGGGTGGTTCACAATCGGCGATGGACAACTCAAATCGGCCAGCAAGCACCGCAGGATCCTCACTACGGCGCTACAATGAGACTGCTCTGCAAGCAGACGTGCGCAACGTACTGTCAGAGTGGAAGGAATGGATCGATTCTGCAGACTTGATCTTTGTGCGAGCAAGTGGCACCAACAATAAGCGAGTGCTGTTCGGACCCTACGATGGACAAGTCTTGCGGTCCAATGACGTCCGGATTCGCAGCATCCCGTTCACCACGAGGCGGCCTACCCGGTCTGAACTCTTGCGGGCGACCACGGAGCTCACTCGCGTTAAGATCAGCCGTGTTGATGAGGCCGCGCTAGCCGCTGCCGCGGAGCAGCAGAAGCGAGAGGCAGCCGAGAAAGAGGCGGCACGCCTGCAGAAGTCATTGCAGCAGAAACCCAGGGAGACTGTTACGCTGAGTGCCGAGGCAGAAGAGCAAGCACTGCACACCACGCAGATACAGGCTCTGATGCGGCGGTCAAAGATTCCAGCCTTGCTTTCTTACTTGTCGAACAATGCAATCGCACCAAATTTCATGTTCTCTGCTTCGTCCGCGGCGTTGGGGAAACCTGCTGCGCAAGCCAGTCATCATCCGGGTCACACGCCCACGCCTCTTCATCTCGCAGCTAGCATGGGCTCAGCACCAATGGTTGATGCACTTCTCCTCAAGGCGAAGCTCGATCCCACAATACTCAATGTTGAAGGCAAGACTGCATTCGAAGTGAGTGCGGACCGAGCCGCGCGGGATGCCTTCCGAATCGCACGTCACGAGATGGGCGAAGATGCCTGGGACTGGTCTGCCGCTCGTGTCCCCAAACCATTGAGTCGCGCTGAGGTCCAAGCTCGGCAGACGGCAGTCCAGGAGGCCGCAGATGAAGCGGAGAAGCAGAGACGCAAGACGGAGCTCGAGAGGCTCAGGAAGGAGGAGGATCTCCGCAAGACCAGTGCTCGCGAGAAGGCATTTGGCAAGGGCAAGACTCTACATCCACCCGAGAAGACGTGGTCGCAGCGGAGGGAAGAGGAGACACGCGGCATGACTCCTGAGATGCGGATGAAGCTGGAGCGGGAGAGACGCGCGCGAGCTGCCGAGGAGCGCATCAGGAAGATGCAGCAAGGAGGGCCTTAACTGCGCTGCCCGTTACATCCCCACTGAACGGACCATCAGGACGGGACATTTCCGAGACGGACCTGAAGCTCAGCACTAGGAACACGGCAATGGCAATGGTATGATGCTTGTGAGTGCCCATCTGTGGGACAGCGCGGTCAGCTGCGGCTCGACCACGGCGGCAGGCTTGCCATCTACTTGGACACGACCCGGCGACAGCACAGCTGTGTATGCAGTCGCTCCGTATCTGACGTCGACAGCATGGGAGCGTGGCACATGCGCAGACTGCCGTCGTCCTGTGAGTAGTCGCTCTCAGTCAAAGTGGCGTACCAGGCCGCTTGCCAACCTCCATCGTGAGCGCCATCTGATTTGCGCGGGGGTGGTCGGCGCCAGTCTAACTTGCGGTAGATCGTCGCGAGCGAGACTGAGCGCCTTCTCCAGGGTCAGCGGTCCGATCAGCTCAGCCGCCCTGCATCGACTAGCTGGGACCGCCTGCATGCCCTTGATCCCTGCACCCATGCCAGACAGCAGCATGACCGGTACTATATGAGTCCTGAATTGGCCGGCGCAGTTGCTGTTCTTGCCCACGGCGAGGGGTGCCGTCTGCCGCAGCCAGGGGCGGTGATTAGCATGTATCATGCTAGCACAGAATGCCTGCAGCGTTTCCGCTTTGGGCGTTGAAACGAGCTGCTCCCTAAGCGCATGCAATTGAGACCAGCCACGGCACTACCATTCGCCCATCTGTTGGTTCGGTGGACCGGCCGTTGCACGAGAGCCAACGTTGCAGCAGCTACTACTGACAGTTACAGCCGGTGAAGACAACGTTCGCTGCATGCAGGCTGCGGCTCAGCCCCCAGATCCAGAGTCTGCGCACGGACACCTTATTGGCAGCTACAGTGGAGGACATGTCTGATCCTGAGGTTGATGGAAGCGACTGCAGTCTTCAGCGGCGACCTCCTCGCCTGCGACGGCGGCTTAAGGGGACACTAAATCTCGTCGCTGATAGTGTCCTGCTACCGAGAGCAGCGCAGCACACATAAGGCATGTACATCGGCAGGTCTGGCTGCAGGATGGTGCTCAGTGCCATACAGCGCGATAGTGTTCTCTACCGGGTTGGACGGTCAGGCGCAGCGTGGGATCCTTGCAAGGCTGCCAAGGCACGTGTTGGATTGCGTCTCATTTGACGCACTTATAAACACGATAGCCTACGCCGGCGATGCTTGGGTGCCGCCGCCCGCGGCCGTGTCACCATGCCGATGCATCTCAGTATGGACACAGGACGACAGTTGCAAGTCCCTCGCGATGTCACGAGCGACAGGCCGTCTTCGCCCATTCAGGCCGACGAGCTCGCGAGTGCGCGTGCGTCCATCGACACTCACCTATTGCGGGCTGGTCAGTCTCCGCACTCACTATACTTCGCCGAAGGAGGTGGACCAGATCACAGGGGCTCAGGCTCGTCGTCCACAATTGGCTACGGGGCGTCTCGGGACATATATCTGAGACCGATAGCGTCGTCGGAGACCGTTTGCAATCGCTTCTCGTACAGCGAGACGGATGCCCTCTACGACTACCATGATTACTGGGACGAGCAGGCGACTGATCAAGGACCGACTGGTCCCCTCGAAGATGGTTTGTCAGGTATGTTCTCATCGCCCAAGCCCTATGCAAGCCGCGCCGCGAAGCTGATCATCGACAGGGGCGCGCGACGATGAGAGCACCGTCAATATCTCAGGCGCGGACCCGCCACCGTATCGGCTTAGGACATTGTTTCTGAGCAGAGGCCGCTCGCTGCTCATCATCAGTGTCGCTACATTCTCGTTCCTCGGGTCTCTGACATTTTTCTCACTGGCTGTGGTGAGGCCGGATTGGAGCCCTGTGGCGACCAAGGACACGTCTGAGGAGGTCATCCCGATCATCCTGACTGTGCTTGCCAAACTGGTTGAGATGGCCTTCGTGACGACATATGTTGTGTCACTGGATCAGCACTTTAGTCATTCCAGCTTTGGCAAGGGCACTACGTTCGCTGAAATCAATTTGCGCAACTGGATACTTCAACCTGGCATGATTATCACACCCTCAGCAGGGATTAAGGAGTCGGCACTGACCATGGTGGGCTCTTCCACGATCATTGCTACAATTGGTGCAGTATTCTTCACAACTGCGACTCAATTTCTGAGTGAGTTGGATCAGCCGTACCTTCAATCAGTGTACTAGACTGCTGACACGACTCCTAGTAATCACAAACGCTGTCGGTTGGAGCGATCGGTTGGAGGTGTCAGCGTATCATCAGACGACGACGCGGTTCGCGAACTTCAGCGATATGTTGACGCGCACTGAATCTGACCGGTTCGGGCGCAGTATGTTTGAACTGAAGGTACTGACCAAAACGGCCATTGACTTTCCGAGCTGGTATATCAACTGGCAGCACTGGGACGAAACGTCCGACGCTCGTCCCGCGCCGACGAGCTCCTGGACGAACACCTCATTACCCGGCAGATGGCGCCAGTACCGGCGGCATGTCCAGTTGAGCAGACCCCGTCTCATTGACAATGCCACTCTGACATATGCCCACGTCGACGCCATTGACACTGCCAATTCGGTCCTTCGCGAGTTGAGTAGCAGGCGTGAAACGGACGTGCAATTCTTTGCCCCGAATGCATACACGCCGATGATCAACACATTGTGTGCCGCTGCCAGCGCAGATGAAGTCGCACCTCTGCTGGCCCTGGACGAATCAGTGATCTCCGACCTTAATCAGACGCAACTCGATCGGTACCGACAGTGGCGGACAAGGAACCTCACTCGCGATGAATCTGACACCGCAGACCTAGCTCGCATCTTCGACTGGACCTATCCAAGGAATGCACCACCTGCGTTTCCTGAAATCGCGCAGCCCGGAGCAACTGTTATCAGCACCGACGACATGCGCTCTGCGTCCTACGTGCTGTACGGCTTACCTGCGGGCGCCGAGGCTGCCCTGGTATGCAGGATTCAGGCTGGCTTGATTCGTGGGTGTGGCACACAGGTGACGATAGGGTCGAGGGATGTCGCGGAACCGTTGTGTGATACTGGTGGTGCCAACAGCTCTCTCAGCACGCCTGTCGACCTGCACCCCAGCTAATTTGATGATCGGCGCTGGCCGCACGTCGCGAACTGGCTTCTCAGGGAGGCTCTGGGATACACCTCTGAAGAGCAGAAATGGAGTCCTTACTCTGCCATATTCAAAGGCTGGCCGCCTGACGATGCCAAGTATCTGAATGGCACTCAATCCAAGCCCGATGGTGGCCCGTCCCTCGCCGAGATCTTTAGCGCACTCTGCGGAACGGTCGCGCTGTATGCGACTGCAGGATCACCACTGGTTAGCCACGGTTATGACGATCTGCAACCACCCTACTTCGACAAAGTCGACCTCCAGTACTACAAAACGGAGTTGTTAGCTACTGTCGATCCGCAAGGGCCGTCTCTGGCGCTTTGGGGACCACTGGGGATCGTTTTCGTGTACAGCACGATCTGCTTGGCCTATCTCGTTTCTCGCCTGGGTGGCAGGTACATGAGGGATGTGACCGATCCTCACAATATGTTCTGGCTGGGTCTCAACACCCAGCCGCAGAAGGGCTTGCCGGAAGGGTACCGTGAATGCGGCCAGGCCGCGTTGCATCAGCGATGGCGAATTGAGATGGATGAGGCTACGTGCTGTCACTATGTCGCGCCACTACCAACAGAGCCTAGGAAACGAAGATCGACGCTGAGTGATGCGAGCTCAGTCGATGAAAAGAGCCGCTTGCAGCTCGACCTGGAGCAGGCGCAGCAAGACCGGCAGGTGGCCATGGAGCACTATCATGATGCCGTGCACCGCGCGAAAAGGGGTTTCATAGCGACGCATCGGCCCTGAATGCCGGGTCGGTCCACACTGTACATTACTTTACATGGATCTCGTGGCTTGAGCCTAAGCGTGAGTTGCTGTGCCAGCATTGACAGCATCTCAGCTCCCGGGCATCGAAGCATCACAGTCTCCTGCCCACTGGCAATCAGGAAGCCGTCCCCCGAACGGTTGCAGCAGGACAGAGTCGTGAGCTCAGCTCGTTGGGTAACCGGCAAACTGTCTCGCCCATGCGCGACTAGGATCTACAGAAGTCAGTCGGGGCCTCGCGGCAGCGGCCAAGGCAGGGGCCGTCGCAGCCATCCTCAACTCCATGCTTGACATCCCTCTGCAGGGCGCGACTGCTGTCCACTATGACTCGAACGCTCATGGCACACCTTGTCATACTCGCCAAGAGGGGTCGGGGCTGTAGGCCGGTTCACAGGCGCAATCTCACCATGCAGAGCCGCAGAAATAAGCCGATGCGCGACATCGATGACGCGAGCTGCATAGCCGCGCCGTTGGCAGAGTATATCATGGTCGCAGAACCCTGTCCCCTGCAAGCGGCTTGCCATCAATTACAGTGGCAGGTCATGCCGACCCCTGACGAGTGGTTACATATCACGCGTTGCGCACTGTCAAGACGAAACCTCAATTCTCTGCGTCTGGGGTCCAGTCATCGAGCTGATCATCCAGCTTGCTGTACAGTACAGCGCAGCTCCGCGGTTTCGCTCAGCATCTTCGTCCGTCAAGACTGACGCTCATGCGCAGAGCTAATGGCCAGCGCCAGACGATGCACGATGGCCGCCTACAGCATGCCACCGAACGCCTGCCCCCAGCTTGACTGAGCCGGCTTGAAGTTGACGATCGCCCCTGTCAAGCACGCCATCACAGCGACGAGTGAGGTGCCGTCCGCGTGGCAGTATGCATCTCGGCAGCCAGGCGGAACCGTCGGTCGAGCCCAAAAAAACTCGCGAGTGAGTCATCCGCGGCTCGCATTCGACTGCGCGGGCATGGGCATTGCTGCCGGAAGGCGACGAGGGTTGGCGATGCCGCGTCGCTGTTGTCGACGACACCAGCAGCTGAGAGGACGCGGGCGTCGGTTGCCGTCAAGGCGTCGCTTCTGAGGTCTCATTGACAGCGCAACCGCTGCAGCAGTGTACCTCTTTCGCGCCACCCTCTCGCCGCCTACAAACGCCATCAGAGGCGGTTATGGGGCAAGCGGCAGATGGTTCTACTGCACGTTGAGCACGCAACGACATCGCTAGCCTGCCTGGGACACCCGCCGCCGCCATTGCCGTTGGGGTGAACTACTCGAAAGCTTGCCGATTAACTGGCCAACGGTCAGTCGCTTGCGCTGAGTTCGACTGCGCAGCCACCTGGTGACAAGTCATAAGGCCATCAGCAGCCGAATGCTGCAACCTCATGCCCACGACTAGGCAAGCTACTGCCTGACGGACTGTCCTGCCAGAATTGGACATTTGACAGCTCGATATATCACTACGGCTCGCGACGTCGGCATCATGCTATCAAAGAGCAAGAAACGGTCAACTCAGCAGGTGGTGGCCAAAGAGGCGCCTGACCATGAGCCATTGCCCACATACGACTCGGCAGAGCCTCCGCTGTCCTCGTCCCACGACACCGACCCTGAGTCGCTCGGTCGTGGACAAGGTCGCACCCACCGCAGCCTGAAGCCGTACCAGATAACATGGATGGGCTTCTGCAGTGGACTGGGCACCGGCCTCTTCGTTGGCGTCGGCCAGGCCTACTACAATGCGGGACCAGCCGGCTTGTTGCTGGCGTACGGCGTCGTGGGGGCGGTCCTGTGGGCTGTCATGCAGAGCATTGGGGAGCTTGCGACGACGTTCCCCGTTGCTGGCAGTTTCCCGCACTACGCTACGAGGTTCATTGATCCGGCTGTGGGGTTTTCACTGGCACTGTCATACTTCTACTGCTATGCCATCGCGATTGCCTCCGAGGTCTCTGCCGCTGCCGTGCTCGTCTCCTATTGGACAGATTTGACTGCAGCAGTCGTCATCTCAATCAGCCTGGTGGTCATTCTCGCGTCGAACCTCATGCCAGTATGGTTCTTCGGCCACGTTGAAGTCGCCACTGGTTCCGTCAAGGTGCTCTGCTTTCTTGCCCTTGTCATCATATCCATCGTCATTACCGCTGGCGGAGGTCCAAACCATCACTCGACCGGTTTCCACTACTGGCATGACCCTGGCCCCTGGACCAATTACAACGGCATTACCGGCCCTACCGGACATTTCCTTGGATTCCTGTCCGCCTTTGTCAATGCCTCATTCAGCTTCATCGGCGTTGAGACTGTAGGCATCGCCTCTGCGGAGGCAAAGAACCCTCACAAAGCCATCCCGAAGGCGACCAAGCGCGTGTTCGACCGCATCGCTTTCTTCTACGTCCTCGGAGCACTTCTCATCGGCATGATTGTTGAC
This sequence comes from Ascosphaera acerosa, assembly GCA_024244165.1. Lineage (NCBI taxonomy): Eukaryota > Fungi > Ascomycota > Eurotiomycetes > Onygenales > Ascosphaeraceae > Ascosphaera > Ascosphaera acerosa. The sequence goes on along the minus strand of JAGYHY010000012.1, from coordinate 7,077 downwards.
CCGCGCGATCCGCACCTCGTCTCGGGATCTGGCAATGCGAACTCTTCACCCTGGGTTATCGCCATCAAGAACGCCAATATTCATGCGGTTCCGTCGATCGTGAATGCATGCATCCTCGTCGCTGCATTCTCCGCCGGCAACTCATACTGCTGGGTCGCCTCTAGAACGCTCGTCGCCATGACCACTGATCGGCAGCTCCCTCGCGTGTTCGGCAAGGTCGATAAGCGAGGCGTACCTCATGTCGCGGTCATAGTCTCGTGGCTTTTCGGGCCGCTAGCCTACCTCAGTCTCGGCAACGGAGGCCCCGCGCAGGCGTTCCGATGGCTGCTCAACCTGAGTACCGTCGCAGGACTCATAGCGTGGGCCACCATGTGCTTCGCGTACATCCGCTTCCACTCCGCCCTGAAGGCACAGGGCGTCTCCAGAACCACCCTACCATTCCGGTCCAAGTTCCAGCCATTCACGGCATGGTTCGGGTTCGGTGGCTCTGTGATCATCACCCTCGTCGCCGGCTTCTCTGTCTTCCTCAAGGGCAATTGGAACGCCAGCGACTTCGTGGCTTCCTATGTCGGCATTCCCATTTTTATCGTCCCGATCTGCCTCTGGAAGCTGTTTGCTCGGTCGGAGTTCGAGAGGTCAGCGTCGATCGACCTGAAGTCTGGCCAATTGGACTATGACGACCTTCCTCACGAGGAGGTGCCGCCACAGACATGGTGGCGAAAGGTTGTCGATTACTTCGTCTAACTCTCCCTGTTTGATCTTCTGTGACTTGCTCGCATCACTCGCCATCTTGATACCCTTTCTGGATATTTCAACATCCAACTTGATACCCCGATATCCAACATCCAGGTTCAAACCTCATGCCATCCTGTACTATAGCATCAACCACGACTACATACATGCGTGCTTCTACCCATTGTCAGTCACTCAGTCAATATGCTGCCTCTCGATGCGTCGCTTCCGTCTTCTTGCCCACCGCGTAGAACGTGCACGTGACTCGAGCCGCGCGCTTGTCTGCGCCGTCGAGGGTGTTTGTGAGCCGCGCGTCTCCCGCGCTTAGAGGCATGCCAGACCAGTGACGTCATGTGCGGCCGGCAGCATTTTTTGAAGTTCGACGTCAACGCTTCGACGCCTCGTGGCGCACGGGGGAGAGAGCATTGCAGAGCATCGCATGAGGTGACCACGCCTGCCAACTCGGGACGGTGCTAGCAGGCCAGAGAGATATCTCAGGCCTCTTTCGCGTTACTGTCACCTGCTTGAGCCGGGTGATCCTCCCTGACATCGGAGGAAGACGGCGCCATCGGCCTGCGACTGGCATATCAGCAACGACGATGTCGGACTACGGGGACCACGAGCGTCACGATGACGATGATGCCGGGTGAGAGGCTCGCCCGAACGCTTCACAATCTTGCTACGTTGCTCTTCGCGGTGATGCTGACTGGCAACTGCGTCACCTAGTTTTGACTACGAGCCGCAGGAGCAGTACTTCGACGACAACGAGCCGGAAGACTATGCCGATCAAGCCGCGTACGAGGATAACGTTGTCGTCGGGGGCGACGGCAGTGGCAACACGCTTGCGGCAGGCGCGAGTGGTGGCGCCGACGCATCAGCGGAGGGGGGAGATGCCAAGAGCAAGCTGCTGGCACAGCAGAGGCAACGCAAGGTGCCCAACGACCAGCGGACGACAACGCCGTACATGACCAAGTACGAGCGAGCACGTGTGCTCGGTACTAGAGCTCTGCAGATTAGGTGGGTGGTTCTCAGGGCGAGGAGTGCGGTGGTGGCGCCTCAACGAGTTTTGTCGGACGCTGACGTGGGTGATGTATAGCATGAACGCACCAATACTCGTCGACCTGGAGGGAGAGACGGACCCGCTACAGATTGCTCTCAAGGAGCTGGCACAGAAAAAGATTCCGCTCATCGTGCGGCGGTATCTGCCTGATGGATGGTGCGTTTCATCCTGAGATCATCAGACATCTATCGTGGAGGCTAACTGAGGCATGCTGCAGGTATGAGGACTGGACGTGTGAGGAGCTACTGTGAGCAGACCTTGCATCGGCTATGGTCATGGCCATGGTCAAGCCACCGGTGTTGCATTTCTTGCAGCACTCTGCCGTGTCATGGATGGGTCTTCGCAGATGGCTCTTGGCATGCCCATCAATCTCTCCACGTCTTGCAATCGCAGCAGCAGCAGCAGTCACACCAGCACATATGGGGCGGTTGACGGGTGAACGGCGCGATTTCTGGAGTCGATCGTTCGACCGTTGGTGGCAGTCGACGTCCAGTCATCTTGTGCTGTTTGTGTGGTGACATCGTGGCGTCAACGCATGATATGGGGCCTCACATCAGGCGTGCGAGCAGCGTTGAAGATCATCCTCAGCACCGCCCGTGTCACGCTTGACTTGATGGTGCGAGCTGTCCGCTGCATCGCCAGAGCATGACTTGGACATCCCAGCGAGCTCGGCGATCTCTGGGTCTTCCCACACATAATCTTATGCAATAGCGGCTTGTACTTGTACTTGTTAACGGGAGCACGGAAGCACAGGAGCTGTTATAGACTTGACCGTTACCGGTACTTCAGTGCATTCGCAGCTCCGCTGGCAAGTCCGTTGGCAGATCAGTGTGCCTACGCGTGCGGAACAAGACGGCGTGAAGGTGCGTACAAGCGACCAGCGGTGGCAGCGGCTAGCAGTAGGACCAGCAACCGGAGATTGGCGTTCCTCGCCTGTTGAGTAGGCCCTATCCCGTCTGCGCCACCGCAACCGCTTCTGACAGGGTCTCTCTTGGTGCTGCGGAGTCCTACTCAAGAAGTCAGGGCACTGGCGAACGCGTTATCACACCTGCTGTGCCCGCTTGTCTTCGTCTTTCTGCATTGTAGCAGGTGCGCAAGTGGTTATGGAGTGGCGAGAAGAGGGTCACTCTCGTGCGGAAGCGTTGCGCTCATCAGTGGACAGCTGATCTGGCCACCCTGCTTCATTGCTGACGAGCAATCTGGCGGCCCATTGCAGCGCCCATGCCAAACCTATGCGAGCGGCGACTCACAATAGCACATGGTGCGGTGACCGCGTGCGTCCCACATCTTAGCAGTTGGCCCTCTCTTTCGTTCGCTGGGTGAAGTCCAACTGTCTGTGCATGGTGTACCGGCTCGCGTTGAGAGGCTCTGCTTCGCAGGTGCTTGTCTGGTCTACTCGATGTGACCAGAGCAGGTCAACCGATCTCACTCGGAGTTCCAGAAGGTTAGCAGCCTGCCAGCAAGCCCGACTTGTGGGCAGGCTGTCCGCCCCCACATCATGAACTCTGCCGTCCAGCTTGCGGACTTAGCAAAGCGCTCCTGTCGCAGCGTAATGGCGAAGGAGACGGTCATATGTCATTGGTAAAGCCACGGCCGGCCTGGCATTCCCATTTGCTCGCTCGGCAACTGCATCAGCATTGCCATGGACTATCGCAGATGCCTGAGGCGAGCGGGTGGCATGCTGGACGAGCACTGCAGCGGGCTTGCGACGCAGTATCTGCCATGTTGCGTCGGTGGCGTCAACATTCTCCTCTCCTCTCTCACCTGATGTTAGCAGGCAACTTCGCGTGATGCAACATGACTGACGCGTAGGAAGACTCGCAGAAACCCCTTGATGCCACACAGCTATGGACGTCTGAGATTGGCGTTCTTAGGTAAGGGTGATCAGCAGTCGCTGTTGCAGGGGCTTGGCACAAGGTCAGTCGCGGTCGCAGCAGCAGCAGGAGATCACAGGTGTCGGCTCCTGGTGATTCTCCGCGTCCGCGCTTGTGCTTCGAGGGCTCGCAAGCTCAGCTTCGGTCGCTTCAGGCTGCGCGGCGTGGATGAGGCGGAGAATGTCTCCTGCTGCAACTGCCGTGCAGCCAGTGCGTCGATGTCGGCGTCGCCATCACCTCCGCTCCCGCTGTCGCCACCACTGCCACCAACCCCTGTAGGCGTGCCACCTCTTGTTGCTGTGTCGATAGCACGGCGACCGCGGCGAGTCTGTTGTGTAGCAGGCGGAGCCTCCGCCTCCTCTGCCGCCTCCTCCTCGCCCTGATTCTCGGCCTCATCCTCGTCCTCGTCCTCGTCCCCGTCTGCTTCGTCTTCTTCCACAGGTTCTTCTTCCTCTTCTTCCTCTTCTTCCTCCTCTTCTTCCCCCTCCTGCTCCACGTCATCTTCCTCGTCCGCTCTCTCCGCAGCCAGCCTTTCTAGCCTCCTTTTCTTCTCCTCCTCCTTCCACACCCTGAACTTCTCGATCAGCGCCGACACCTCCTGCACGAAGTACGTGCGCTTCGGCTCGTACAGCTTCTTCTCCGAGTTGGTGATGCCGCTGATGCCCATGGCGCGCAGCCAGTCGTGGCCCTCGAGCTCGTCGAGCAAGCGCTCGAGCTGGATCTTCTCGTGCTGCGCGCGGTCGCGCTCGATGTTGCGCAGCTGCTTCTCCTGCCGCTCGAGACGTCGGTGCGCTTTGACGTAGAGCTCGTCGGGGAGGGGGTCGTCGTCGTCTGAGCCTGGAGGCGGCATGGCCAGCGTGATCCTCGCTGCTGCATCGCTGAGGTTTAGCAAGGGGTTCGTGAACTCGGCCTGTGGTGGGAGCCGGAGGTCCGGCGCGTCCAGATCAACGGCGCAGTCGTCAATGACGGTGATCCTAGTGTCTGGCGCGGGAAACTCTGCAAGGCAACGCAAGGGGGCGAAAGATGGACGAGTCAGCAGGGCACGCGCCGGCGCGAGGGTCGCAACACCAGCTAGGACGGCTCACCTCTCTGCGCGGGGCCCAGCTTGATGACATCCTCGAAGTTCGGGAAGTAGGCGGTCAGCTCGCTGCGTGAGGCGGAGGCGCTCCCGTGAGGTCGCAGCGCCCCTTTTGCTCTCCTTCTGCCATGATCAGTCAAGGCAAGCGTAGACTGATTACCATCTCATGTGAGAGACTGCAGCCCCTGGCCATACTCATACTGTAAGTGCGGCCTGCACGACACGGCTGGTCGGGCCATGGACTGACGAAGCTTCCCACAGTCATGTCGCCGAAGTATATGCTCCCGCTAGCGTTGATTACAACAGCTGCTCCCACGTTCGTGCCGGTGCTTGTGCCCTGGGGAAGAGGCCGAGGTCAACCTACGCGGACTATGTCAGTCACTGTTGGGTAGGCGGATCTAGAGTTATGCGGATGGTGCGTGGTGAGTGGTTGCGTGTACATACCTGGACAAGCACCATGGTCGCCCGCGTCCAGCAGCCCTCTTCCCCGTGGGGCGATGCAGTGCCCATTGCAGTGCGGCCATGTGTATGTAGCCTAGCTGGTGGCGTAGCTCATAGTACCATCCCACGGCGTGGCCGTCCGTCCTCGCTTAGAGGCAGGCAGACGCTCACGGGCAAGGGAGCAGCAGGACCGAACGATGCTGCACTGTCCAATTCAGAGCTGCCGGTTGGCGCGACCCGTAGACCAGCTGCAGCAGATTCCAAGTGTGATTGCGCATGCGACGGCCTGAGGTTGAGTTGAGGATGAGTTGCGGTTAAGCGAGTGGGGCGCGCGGGCCGAGCATCAGCGTGGTGGGGAGTGACATGACAACCTGCCATCTCGGCTACAGTGACAGTGGCAAACAGCTTGCTCCGGCACCACCAGCTAGCTGCTGAGCAGTATATACTGAACCTCGACGAACCGTCGCATACCTTCGCCACTCGCTGCCACCAGCGGTCCCTCGCAGCACGCCGCGCACCACCAATCACGCCATGGCGGGGCTGCAGGAGCAGCTGCTCGATATGGGCTTCGAGCTCGAGCGGGCTCAGCTCGCGGCGCAGTCGGCTCGGAACAGTGAGTTGCGAGCAGCCTACCGCCCGTGTTGATGGGATGCTGACGTGAGTTGGTCCTGCAGTCTCGGAAGCCATCGACCTGATGGAGACGTACCAGGACAGGCCGCTGGCGGACCTGCAAGCCGCCGTGGCTGCGTCGGCCAAGACGGCGGCGGTAGCTGATCCCGAAGAAGCAGGAACGGCCATGACAGGGACGACGGCAGCCGATCCGGCCGTCAGCAGCGTCATGTGCGAGCAGTGCACGGCGGCAGCTGCGTCGGCGCCGTCAAGGCTGTCAGGACCGTCAGGCGGCGCCGTCGAGCCAGGGCCTGTGACTGTGCGGAGGCCGACCAGCGATGCGGAGGCTGCGGGATGGGCCGATCCGTCGAAGGCGCCAGAATCAGCCTACCTGAAGCTGCAGCTGTGAGTCAAGTTCAGCACACTCGAGGTCACGTAAATGCAGCTGACACCTGTGCCTCGCCCAGCGTCTCGGCCACCGCCCAAGCAGCCCTACCACCCCTTGACCAAGCAACCGCCGTCACCTGCCTAGCCTCCGCCCTACAGCCACACGAGAGCAGCACCGGCACCACCGTCTCGCCCGAGCTGCTGAAGCTCGACCCGGAGACGCAGACGTTCTGGCTGCGCGTGCCCCACGCCGACGCAGACGGCGTGGTCTGGGCCCTGTCGTCGTGGGCCGGCACAGGCAGCGGGGACGAGGACACGGGTGACGCAGGGGTCGCGTTCAGGGTCATCGAGCGGGGATGCCATCTCAACCCGCAGGTCACTGCCCTCGCGGACGCGGTGAGGCCCGCGACGCCGCTGACGGCGGAGGAGAAGGCGGCCAAGCTGGCGGAGCTGCGGCAGAGAATGGAGGCCAAGCGCGCGCTCAAGTCGCAGCAGCAGAAGGCGGAGGACCGGCGGAACGAGGTAGGCAGAGCAGCCCCGACTGCGCAGCTGCTGCGCCACCCCTCTGCCCCCATGGCTACAACGCCGACTAATGTGGGGTGACTCGTCTGTGTGAGTATAGGAAATCCGAAGGAAAGCCACCAAGGAGTCCGCCAACATCAAGGAGGACCTCCAGCGACGCGAGCGCTTGAAGGAGGCGGAAGCGAAGAAGCGCGAGAAACGCGAGGAGGCCGCCGCCAAGGCCCGCATCAAGGCCAAGATCGAGGCGGACAAGCAGGCCCGGCGCGAGCGGGCGGAGCTCGAGAGGGCGAGGCGCGCGGGGCAGGTCGAGCCGGGCGCGGCTCCTAGTACCGCCGCCACCACCACCACCACCACCACCCCCACAGCTACCACAT
>JAGYHY010000011.1:0-28230 GCA_024244165.1 Ascosphaera acerosa | reverse complement strand
GTGCTACCGCATGGAGTCGGCTCAGGCTGAGGCAGGGTGCAGGAATGGTCCGGTTACGGGTCATGCACTCTCATCCTGTTTCTTCGGATCCGACAGCAACCATCGAGGGGCAAGATGCGCATATGCACCCCCCCTCGGAAGCAGACCACTGACCTCCTATCACCACAGGCCGCACGGACTCCAACTTCAACAAGGTCGTCCTTCGCCGCCTCTTCATGTCGCGCATTAACAGGCCCCCCGTCTCGCTGTCGCGCCTGGTGGCTCTGACCAAGTCCGACGAGACCAACAAGAACAAGACCGCCGTTGTCGTCGGCACCATCACCGACGACAACCGTCTGCTCTCCGTCCCCAAGATGTCGGTCGCCGCGCTCCGCTTCACCGCCACTGCCCGTGCCCGCATCGAGAAGGCCGGCGGTGAGTGCATCACCCTCGACCAGCTTGCCCTCCGCGCCCCCACCGGCGCCAACACCGTCCTGCTCCGCGGTCCCAAGAACGCCCGTGAGGCCGTCAAGCACTTCGGCTTCGGCCCCCACTCTGGCAAGAAGCCGTACGTCCTCAGCAAGGGTCGCAAGTTCGAGAAGGCCCGCGGTCGCCGCAGGTCTCGCGGTTTCAAGGTCTAAGCTGCTGCACATGCTTGCGCGTGTGTCGGCTGTGCTCTGTCGACTTGTTGCTCGGACTGTGCTGTAGCGTCGGTGCTTGTCATACCCACGTCACTGCTACGGAATGGATACCACATAGCTGCCCGACTGCGTTCCCCTCGTCGTAGACCAGTAGTCTCGCCCCCAGTCCTCCTCTGCCTCTCCGGTTCTCTGAACCTGCACGAAAAGTAGCTGCGCCGACGCGTGACGTCATGGCCATTTTCACTTCTTGTTCAAACCGCCTCAACCACCGCCGCCAGTGGCCGTCGATGCTGCTGTCGCCGCAGTCAACAGCACTCCAGTTTGCCAGTACTAGATCACTCGGACGGCCATTGGCACCATGCCGGGTTCTTGCCGCCTCAACAGCTCAAAGCAGACCGGGTGCTTTGCAGCATTGCAGCTAGCCATGTGGAGCGCGAACTTCGCGGATCAGAAGCACGTCAATGCCCGTTGAGCAGATGCTCTCAACCGGCATAGCAACACGTTGCTGAAGATAGTCAAGGCATCCCACTGAGCCGGAATATAGTACGGCATAGCGCAGGCAGCGGCGACATGGGGCGCACTGAGCTTGACAAATTGGCGTTCACTTGCACACCATCACCTCAAGAACCCGTGACGAAGGCAGGTTCAAGCTCCTACGACTTCGCCATGACCACTGCCATTGCGAAGCTTGCGGAGTATGAGGATGAAGCTTGGGCCGCTGGCTGGGACCACCTCAAGGTGTGTCCGACCCTGTCTATGCCAATGGGCTGGTCCCACGGCTGCTGGCTTGGTTGCTGATAGCTATGCCGACGTCTACTTCGCTGTGCTCAGCAATACGATATCTCGCAGTACACGCTGCAACACACCATAGCACTCGGTGCAATTATCAAACTCCTTGCTACTCGCAGCCCTGACTCAGGTCGTCCGAACCTGTCACACGTCCGCGGGCACGTCTTCGGGTTCTTAAGAGCATTCGATGCCACTCAGGTGCGGTACCTGGGTGCGCAATGGAGGAGCATCTTCGACTTCGCTCTGGATGATGCCGATTCGTGCAATGATGCGGTTGGTGCCCGCCCGTGTACCACCGCACATCGCAAACCGCGCGCTGACGACGAGCAGGAGTACGATGCTGCCATTCAGACCCTTTGCCAATCAGTCCTGCGCCTTGATCCGTCAGGATCGGTGCTGACCTCTTCCCACATACGCATTTTGAAGAGCTGTCTGCGCCATCGTGCCTTTGCGCTGGCTTCTGGCCTTGTCGACAAACCCATCTACCATATGCCCCTGAGCGAAAATCAAGTGTCTGGTTTGGACGGCCCGCCTCTACGCTGCAATGCCTCTGAGCCTGCCTGGACTCATGTCCGACCATCTTACGGACTGACGGAGCCTTTGACAATGCGGCTGGTGTCAGAGTATTATCTCTACGCAGCGATGGTAGAGATTGGTTTGTGCAAGTGGAGGCGCGCGATACACCTGCTTCAGGCCGTTCTCCTCTGCCCTCCTAGAGGCAAGGGCATAAGCCAGGTGCAGGTCGAGGCATATCGAAAATGGATCATCGTTAATTTGATCGAGTATGGAACGGTGAGGCTTACTCATCTACATGGGAAGTGTTTGCGAGGTCCGCCTGGACTCTGACTGTGTTTTGATGGCATTCAGATTCCTTCATTCGACATCATCTCGGAACCATTCTTGGAGGAGCTCAGCCGCCTGGCACAACCCTACGAAGCCGTTGCAGCCGCGTTCATGGACGGTGGCTATGACAGATTGCTGCAGGAGGTGCTGGTGGGACAGCCAGTCTGGGAAGAGGTATGAAGGCGTGACGCAGCACCTGTGCCAGCACTCCAAGTATCCGGCTGACCGCCTTGCTTGAGCTAGCACCACAATGCCAGTCTCATGAGGCAGGTGCCTTCTGCATACTGCAAGCATGCAGTCTGCATGCTCAGCCGATCGCTCCGCGCGGCCTCAATCGCAGACATCAAAGATATGCTCCAGATCCCGATTTCGATACTGGAGGAGTCCTTGGACTATCTCACCGACCTCGGCTATGCGACGGTGATGTCAAGTGCCCCATTGCAGAGGACTGAGGAGTCCACAGCCTCGATCACGGACTCTAACAGCGCGAAGCGCTCACACGACGCAGACTCAGTCACCAGGATACTGCGTTTCGAGAAACCATCAGACGCATGGGACAGCGCAGCAGGGTCAGAGCTGACCAGCAAGCTCCGAGAACGGAAACAGCACCTCCAGCTGCTGACTCGCGAGCTGGCGAACGTCAGAGAAATCTATGGCGCGCTAAGCAATAGCAAAGCTCAGCAGAGCGCTAGGCCCAGCCAACAACCAGGCAGGCCAGATCGTGAGCTTCGCACGGAGGCTGACGGCCAAGATGATCCTGGTCGCGGTGATGCTGACAGCGTGATGGGAGGTATGTGAGCTGGATGTCAAGCACAGCTGTTCAACACGTGGGCAATATGCGCGCCATGGTCACGCCTGCGACGGGCCTGGACATGCACCCTGAGACGGGCGCAATACAAGCCTGTCATCGATGACGGTCAAAACGGGTCGAAGGGGCACGGATATTCTTGTTGTTGAGGTCCTTCGCGGCACGTTGACTTCGGCTGTAGTCGCAAGCGCTTGCGCCAGGAACCGCCCAGACAAGTCGCAATGCTTCATCATGAACCACACCGCTCCCGGGATTCAGTGCGCTATCCACTCTGCGGCACGCTTCAGATATTTGTCCATCATCAGCCCCAAATCATTCAGAATGAATCGGCAGATGTAGTATGCGAAGAAGTCCGAGGCACGATTCAAGCCCAGCACGAGTCCGACGTGCGTGGGGGACGATGAGCGAATGCCGGGGTCTCCGAACTGACGAGCCACCTGGTCTAAGATCTGTGCTGCGTCACTCAGCCTTGCCACAGCGGACATGTACGATGCGTTTGGGCCACTGTACTGTATTTGCGCAGGATAGCGCTTCGCGCCTCGATAGCTCATCGAATCCATGATTGGCAGCGTCGGCATGTTCAGTCCGTCATGGGAGGCGTCTCCAATCTTCAAAGTAGCTAGATCGAGACCAGCCATGCCCTTAGACCGCAATTTTCTCCATGGTGTGAGGTAGGACTTGGCTCCGCCGACCTTCTCATTGACCACTTCAGCACCACTGCCGCCACCGACGCTATTGCTGACAACCGGCGTCTCGCTACCAGTTGCCCCAGCTTGTGAGTGGCCGGAAGGGCCATCATCGCCATCCGCGCCCTGCGTCTTGAATAGCATCGCGGCGCCATGCGGCCCCACTTCGCTACCCAATTTCCTGGCCAACGAGCTCTGCATCTGATCTAGGAGACCCTCGAGCGACTGCATCTCACCATTGACAGCTTCAACATCGTTCATGTCGACATCGGCAAGCTTTTGCAGCGCAGTCGTCAGCTGATTGCAATAGTTGATCTTGTCAGCAACAGCGCGCAGTCTGACGTTGTGAACTTGCCACACTGTTTTGGGTATGAACAACTTGGTCGTGACATATCCTCCGCGAGGGTGGGCTATGCTCTGATATAGGCACCGCAGTAACCAGTACGGTCTCAGTAAGCCAGACTGCGGACAAGACTCCAACGGGTACGGTGCATCAATGGTATCTGAGTCCCATGCACCGTACGTGACAGGGTCTTGCAATGCGGTCTCGTAGATGGAGCTAGTCCCTGGCAGCGTGGCACTCGCCAGTGAGGGCCGATGTGACGTCGCTGTCAGGGGGGCAGAAACTCTAGCCGGCGTTGACGGCATGATAGACGGCTCTGCAATTGAGTTGGCAGTCTGATGTCGGAGCAAGTGTTCTCCGGTAAGGGGCGTCATCTGTGAGAAGTCGAGAAAGTCGTAAAGCTGTCCGGTCTCGCCGAATTTATTACTCGTATTATCATTTGCGAGGTACGAAGTCATTCCCTCAGTCAATGGCGAGTGCGCCTGTCTCAAGTATGGCGTACTCGGCGTCGTTGGAGAGATCGGTGTCTGAGGCCGGCTGCGTGTGTTAGGGGCCTGAAAATAACCGCCTTCACCATCTCCAGCAAATGCAGCTGTGTTTCCGAGCGTTGGCGAAGAGGCATTGCCAGTGAGAAACGGTTTGCTTGTAGTCCTGTGAGGGTCGGGTATGTCTCCTGTACCACGAGTAGGCGGCCATAGGGAGCTGTTTCTCGGCGGCCGAGGCTGGCGCTGACGCCCTGTTTGTCGGATAGGAGCCGTTGGGGCTTCGTCACTGCGAAGGGCTGGGTCGTCAGACGCGTTGCCCTGGGCTGCATGATCGGTGGACGCCGTTCGTTGGGCTTCTTCACTGCCCTGGCGGCTACCAAGAGAGCCGCCCACACCCCTTTCATGCCCATTGGTCAGATTGCTGACATTGATCGAAAGCCGTTTGCTTAGCACTCGCGATCGGCGAGATAGGACTGAGGATCGCGGCTGAGCTGTGGCGTCTCCGGGTTTGCTCGCTGCCAACGTTGCTGAGGGCATGCCATGTGAAGGTGAGGTCGGCGTGAATGAATAGTGAGAAGAATGCCTCAGTGGTCGAGCTGCTATTGGCTTGGCGTCAGGAAGAGGCGGCAGTGGTGCATCAGGCGGCTTGCCTGGCCCACCCAGTAGAGCTGCCATCGAGCAGGGACTCATGACGGTGCTGTCTGTTTTTCCCGCGTTGGAGAAGCCCCTGCTACGTGAACGTTCGCTGTACTCACGATACCCGATCGAGTAGGCTGACGAACGCTTGCCAGCATCAAAGCTCGTTTTGCTCGTGCCCCGCCAATGGCGCATCCAATCTGACTGGTCCATTGAAATGTCTAATTGACTCTGGGGAGTGGTTGCCGAGCTCTGAGTCCAGCTTGGCGCACTGTTAGAGACAGCTGCACTACTCCGTCGTGACCATACGGTTGTATTGTCGCCTGCGAGGGAATCAATGCGACTCCTTTGGGCGTATGGGGGGCTTGGAGCAGCACTAGCGATGCCGTAGTCCTCGTACTGGTCCTCGCTATCATCATCGTCGTCGAAGAAGTCTTCATAGTATTCGTCGTAGACAGCGTCGACGGCATCGTCGACGGCGTCAGAGAACGAGTCATGAGAGAATGGCGCAGAGTACGGGTCCTGACTGAACCCCCCTGAGAAACGTTGTTGCTGCTGCTGCGGTGCTGACGGCGCCTCGTTGATTGTGCCGAGCCATGCGGCGGACTCGGAGCTGTGACCCCGGCGATGGCTTGACTTCAGTGAAGTTGGCGTGAGAGGCTGCTGAGAATTGTGACTGCTGCGCGACCTGGAAGAACCCCAGCTGTGCCTATCATCGCCGTTGGCATTGACGTAAGGAGAAGGGTCGCGCGGACTCGAAGCCACAGGACTGTCAAACGCTGCTGGGCGCGGTAGACCTCCCGTTGCGACGGGCAGCCGTTTTTCGATAGGCGGATCCCTGGCGATACTGCTGCCCTGCGACTTCGACCACCTCGGAGGGAGGTGAGAGTACGAAGCTGTCCGCGGCTTCCGCAGCAGCAGCTGCTGCTGTTGCCGCGCTTGGTCTGTCCGTTGCTCGGCTTCGGCCACTACCTGAGCACTGTCTTCCAGCACAGGACTGTCGCTCATTGTGTCGCCAGGCATTCCGAAGTCATCAGAGCTACACTCCGATAGGATCTCCGTTAGGAGGTCAGGAGTGGTGGGCAGCGCTGGTAGCAACTTGTCGCCGTACATCGTGCTGTCATGCTGATGCTCGCCCCCTTCTAGCTCACTGATGCGTGATAGGTAAGATTCGTACTGCGGTCGCCGATGCCAGATGGGTGAGCATCATGCACGAATCAGACCAGGTGGACATTGAGCGAGATGCAGTCCCATATGGAGGTGCACTGGACGGACATACAATGTCACCAAGCTTCCGCCTCTCTTCGTCAAGATCTGCAGCCTGCATGGCTTCCTCCAGCAGGTGACAGGTATCCCGATAAGCTTCTAGGGCGTTTTCGAAATGCTCGCGCTGGTCGAGGATGACAGCAGCATGTGCCCGAGATAAGGCCCGTTCAATCATTGCCTTGTGAGAGAGCAACTGGGAGGTCTGCAAGGGCTCCGTGCTGTCACGTCTCCATGACTCCGGCCTGCTTTCGGCTCGATCATATGAGGCGTCTCTCGGACTGGCAGGGGAGTGGGAGGGGCCCTCCGAACGGGGCGACTGCGTTGGCTGCGCGACCGCGGAACTCATTGTCTGCGAGGATGTTGCGTTGTCGCAGTTGCAGGGGACTGGGATCTGGCTTGGGCCATTGGACGATTGGTCGAATGAGCGTGGGCAGATGGCTCAGATGCGTTCTGACGGGCCCTGCAAGTCACGAAGGTCGCACTTCTCATGCGACTCGCAGGAGGCTGGGAAGCTCAGCGTGAATGGCAAGGCAGCGTGACGCCTCCAATCAGGGCAATCTACCGCTCGTCGTGATCAACCTGGAAGTCAGGCTCTCCTAGACGAAGACCATCAGCATGGAGGAGCCGGTCGTGATCGACGGCTATGCCCCGTTGCCAACCCCAGCTTAGCGAAGCTGCCATCGCAGCCCCGTCGGCCAAGAGAAGCCATGCCCGCCAGAAGAGCGGCATGACGATCCATGCTGCTGATGCGAATCCGTCGTCTTGCCCAGCTAGGGGCTCCCAGCACTGTCCGTGCGACTCCACCGATCAAAGCCAGGCGCCCAGCCACATCCCCCGAAGCAGCCCCAATGCATATCGGCGAGGCATGGATCGTCGAGACTCTCCCCACCGCCACTGGCGTTGCGACCTCTTGTCGGCCTGCACCCCCTTGACAAGCATGTTGAGCCGCATGGGCGTGAAGCTGGCGCGACTGCGAGCTCGCTCGCCGTGAGGAGTCCTGTAGCTGTCATGTAGCCGGGTCTGCTCGCGGCATTCGAATCTGCGTCGTGAGGCAGTGGCGATGATTCTGGGTCGCGAGGATCGCGATCCTCATCTGCTAGCCCGGACGCCGTGCCATGCTATGAATGCGCCGCTTCGCTGTGGTCGCGAGACGAGCCTGAGACGCGCCTGATATGCGCCGCCCCGGCGTTTCTTCTGTCCCTCGAGCCAGCATCGCAGCCAGAGCACGCCCCTGACCCGGCAACGCTGGCCTGAGACGGTGACGCGGTTGCGCTGCCGCCCGTGGTCCTCCATCTGCTGCTGAACCGGACTGACACCACTGATCGGAATGCTTTAGCGGGCTGGCCTGGCCAGAGACCGAGAGCTGAGGCGCCGAAGCCAGCCTGCTCGACCCGTCGAGACATCTGTTGCCCGTCGCCGTCGCCCGTCGCCATCACTGGCGTCTGCTGTCCTGGCTTCAACGGGCCGCATTGGCACTTTGGCGCTCATGCAGGCGTGCTGTGCGCGCTGCTTGCCAGGACCACGACCACCATGAGCGAGTCACGGGTGGCGATGGATGCTCATCTACCGGCAGGGCCGTCGAGTGCTGGATCGCCACCTGCACAGGTCTGCAAAGACAGCGCCGAAACGGACGCTGAAGCTGCGGCCGCAGCTGGCGCCGACGATGCTCGACCAACTGCCACCGCACCCGTCGAGCTCGAACCCCTGATACCCGCGCAGCAATGGTCCGCAGCGCTGGACGCCACGCTCGACTTCCTTGCCAATGCCGATGCGAATACTCTTGGCGGTGTGCTTGCCGTCGCCATCGCCCTGACATACGGAGTCTTTGGGCGGCTGGGACTCATACTCATCGGCGCAATTGCTGGCGTGGCTGGCCATGCGCTGTGGGAGGGGAGGCAGCAGCAGCGGGACGAGAGTACGCCATCGGCAGCACGCCGGCGCAGAGAGCTGAATGCTGAGCTGGCCGCGAGGGTGCTGCGATGGCGCGACGACTCGCGACAAGGCACGCTGATGAGCGCGGAGTCTGTCGCGACGGCGGACGAGCGTCTCGATTACACCGACTTTCAACCAGCTGTCGCGAGTGCCCTCACGAGCTTCACTGAGGCAATCGTGCGGCAACATGTCGAGTGAGTATCTGGCATAGCACCGAGGTTGCCGCGCCGCGAGACTCTACTGACGGCTACGTCCATGTCAAGAGATTGGTATCACACATTGCTGCCCTCCGAGAACTCGTTCCCAATCGCCTGTCGAGTCGCGTTGACTCGCTTTGTACGGTCGCTCGCCTTGCATCTCGGGCGACGAAAACCCACCGATATCTTCATCCAGTTCCTGACAAACACTGCCTCAATATCACTCGCCTTTCTCAGCGAGATCGCAGGCGCCGTACAGTCTGCATCGTTGGCAACCTCCACCTTCACGACAGAAGAAGCCATCCAGCGGTACCTCGAGAAATACCCCGAAAGTAGCCTTGCCGGCATCCTGTCTCGACCGCAGCAACATCTAAAAATGAAGTCAGCTACCACTGACTTTCTAGACACATTTCTACGACCTGAGGAGCAGGACTGTGAGCTGGTCCGCATCTTCCTACGCGAGATCCTGGCAGGCATTGTGATGGAAAGCGCTTTGGAGCAATGCTCGAGTGCCGAGTTCATCAACTCGTGGCTCATCTACCTGTTGGAGGCTGGAGAGACCGATCTCATGCATGCCATCGATAAGGGTGTTGAACCAGTTGCGCAGCAGGAGGACCAGAATGCGCTTACCTCGTCCAGTGCGAGTGTCAGAGGAACAGCTGAGTCGGAGGAGTCTCAAGCTCGCGCATCGAACGAGGATGGTGAAGCTGAGCGCGAAGCCAAGCGTCTGAGTGCTCTAATAGCAGCTGACGAGGCGCGGAGCAAACAGTCAAACTCAACCTCCTCGTCGAGCAAGCGTCGGTCGATGGAGGATCTCGCTCGAGACGGCACCCCGTCCAATCCTGAGAGTTGGGAATCAGTCTCGAAAGACGCTCCAACAAGCTCCTCAGGCTCGTGGGAGCGACTTTCGCCGGCAGACGCTCCTTTGCCTGCACCCCCACCAACAGCACATCTCGACGAAGCCGCTCCATCACCGACGACAGCACATCTTGATGCAGCCGCTCCATCACCGACAAAACCGGAGTCTGACACTGTCAGCGCCAAATCTCACGCCAATGTGGGAGGTACAGACCCCGCAACTCCTGTTCTCCGCGACGCGCCCCTACCTACCCCGATAGTCAGGAACATCAGTCAAGAGCCCCTGTCTTTCCACAATGCCTCCATTACTCTGATGGACGATTCCAGCGACCGGGACACTACAAAGCTGCGGTCGAAGCCGACGCATGACTACTTACTGCAGATCGAGCCGAGAAGCACTCGCCATTCAGGCTGGGTCATAACTCGAAAATACACAGATTTCGAGCAGTTACATGAGGGGTTGCGCCGGATCTCCGGGGTATCTGGTGCCGGACAGTTCACCTTAGATCACCCGGCGTTGCCGCCTTGGAAAGGGCTGACCAAGGCTGGTCTGAGAATCCAGCTAGAGCGCTACCTGACCGACGCCTTACATTATGGCACGCTTGCTGATAGTGAGCGCATGCGCAATTTCCTACAGAAGGAGACGGAGCCATTGCCGCCGAAACCGACGGGCAAAAGCCCCTTCTCGCTGATCAAAGGCACGGGCAATGCGAACGTGTTTGAGAACATGGGGAAAGGGGTGCTCGAGGCCTTGTCTAACACCCCTCGAGACATACAGAAAGGCGGCAAGGCGGTGTTTGAGGGCATGTCGAGTGTGTTCGCTCCACGGCAGTCGGTGGACGTGACAAGGGACGCGTTTGCTGAGGCCGCGCGCTCGCCAAGGCACTCACAAGAAGTCAATCGGGTCATGCGAAGCAGTCTTGACGCGTCGCCGAGCAAGTCACACAGTCACGCCATGCGGAGTGATCAGCACACTCCAGTGCCCTTGCCACAGATATCGCATGCACGGACATGGTCAGAGAGCTCTCCCAGCGTTGACAAGCAGTTGTCCGCGGGCGCCGGTGCCATGTCTGAATCGCGAGCCCGACTGTCGCTGCAGCTGCCACGTACGCCGCGTCGGAGCTTCAATGACTTGCGCAGCAGTGAAGTCGATCAACTACCAGGATTGCCCGAAGTTGCCGATCCAGAGGATAGTTTGGTGTCTTTGACATACGAGGTCGCGCCATCTGAGGATGTTACACATGACAAGGGTTCAGAAGACTTGAACAAACCGACTGAGAGCCCAGCCGCTCTCGGGTCAGGCCGAGGGACAGACATGAATCAGCCGCCGCAGGTCCCGGAGGTTGCTGCCAGCCCCGCTAGCCCAGGAACCCAACAGAAGAAGGAGACTCGCGAGTGCGACGCGAAGCTGTCGGCCGAGGAGCTGGACGTCTCTGTTGAGCTCCTTTTCGCAATCATCAATGAGACATACTCATTGTCCTCGGCGTGGGCTTTCCGCAAGCGGCTCCTCAATGCTGCCAAGACGTTCTTTCTGAAGCCAGGTAACCCGGGGTTGGAAAGCATTCGGATGTACCTGGAAGACTCCATCATTCGCACGCAGTCGTCTGACGACGTGCTGGCCTCGCATATCGAGAGTCTTCGGCAGTCCGCCCTACCTACAGTCGCGGAGCAAGCGGCTCAGCCTCCTCCAAAGACTGCGGGGGAGTTGGAGGAGCTGAGAAAACACGCCAGGAAGATCTTCGTGACGCGCGGCATGCCCAAGGCCCTCATGGGTGTCATGGGCGCCAGTGCGACGGAGGAGGCCATGGGTCGTATATTCGACTGCTTGCAAATCCGCGAGGTTGCTCGGGGTTTTGTCTTCTCGGTTCTCATACAAGCTCTGAAGACAGCAATACTGTGAATGCTGTAGGAGATGGCTTGCATAACGATACGACGACAGCAACGAAGCAATGACACAATTTTTGGAAGTAGATGCGCTGTGTAGCAGTCTTCGAGAGGCGCCTGCTACTCGACGTTCTCCATCATGGCCGAGCTGAGAGCCCCACAGTGCAGAGCTCACTGACCCACGAAAACTATGTTGCCTTCGCACCAGCGTTGGCGGCGATCGCTCCCCTTCCTGCTTCAGGCTCCAGGGACTAATCATTGTCGCTGCTCTGCAGCACCAGCACTCCTGAGTACTCATCGTCTTTCCGAGTTGCCCATGAGCTGAGGCACTCATTGCCGAACCAGACTGTTCATCTTACCACAGCATGGAGCATACGGCCATGGACGCTGTCATCCGCTTGTGGGAGCGGCAGCAAAAGACGAGTCCGGTGTACGCCTTCCTGCTGCAGAACGTCCAGATCACAGACGCCTCGCCCGGCCGCTTCGTCGCTCAGATCAGAGCAAGCAGCGAGCATATGAATTCACACAACGGGCTTCACGGCGTCTTCTCAGCCTGCGTCACCGACTGGGCTGGTGGAATGGCCATTGCAACGCATGGCTGGCAGTCGACCGGAGTCAGCGTCGACATCCATGTCACGTATCTCACTGCCGCCCAAGTCGGAGATCTGCTGGAAATCGAGGCCACTGCCGATAAGATCGGCAGTCAGATGGCGTTCACGACCATCAACATCAGCAAGATCGTCGATGACGGCCGGGTCCTGGTCGCCAAGGGGTCGCATACTAAATTCGTGGCGAGGGCTGTCAGAACATTGCAGTGATGTTGACACAATCAATGAGGACGTCACGCCAGTCTGCTCGGGCCCCTTGATAGTTCCTCATACCCTGGTGCTCGATGGTGGTTGCCGTCTGCCGTGACTCGGCTGTCGTCCCCGGGCTCGTTCCAGGGTTGAGACCGGGTGCCGCAGCACCATAGGCTGACAAGGCGTTGCGACTCGAGCGTAAACACGGTTCTTGCAGCTTCCTCGTCGCTGGGGCAGACATACTCCGCGTCTGATATCCGTGATATCCAGGTGTCGTCTCGGTGTGAAGGCAATGTCAGCGCAATCAGGAGGTGTGGTGCTGCGCTGCGCGAAGTGTCGTCGTCACTAACACGCAACGTCATCTGAGGACGACAACGACGACGACGACGACGTCCATCAACAAGATCCAAGTACATACAGTACGCCCCTGAGCGATCAGGACCCCTAAGAGCGGACTGGCAAGCAGCAAAGCAAGACTCTATCGATCATGTCGTCTGCCCACTATGAGTGTCAGTGTCTAGCTTGTGTTGCTGTGATGATGCTTAGAGTATGGTCGTGGCTAACCTCGCCTGCAGTCTTCCCGATCGTCCGCCCCTCGGCCATCGTGCTTGGGATCATGTTCAACGAGCTCACCTCGCTGAAGGAGTTCTGCCCTCTGATCACGGACACACGGCGCCGGGCATCTGCAGCCAGCTCTAAGGAGGACTTTCTCAAGTCGAAGGAGGCCGGGTCTGCGCTGGGTGTGGCAGTCAGCACGCTCTGCGGCAGTGCGTTGAAAGCCTATGCCATCGCGTCGCTTATCGACGCGACTCGCACTGTCTGCTACAAGGGAGCCATCTACGTCGGCACGATGGTCTTCGTTGCATCCTCTGCCCCTACTGTGAGTGTTTGTCGTATGACATGGTGAGGGCGTCACGTACGACAGCATGACTGATGTGATGGCAATGCAGGTCGTGTCTCAGATCTTCATTGAGAAGAAGCCGGTTGGCCAAGTTATGGCAAGCGAGGGAGTTCGCGCGTTCGAAAGTATTGGTCTCTGCCTGATCATGAACTGGTGGGGCGTGAGAACCAGCCCTCTGATTCATTCTACGTCCCTGCGATACTGAGCGTGCTGGGCATGCGGTGCGTGCGACTGCCGACGGCGGCAGGTCCGCCTCACACGAATCCATGTATGCAATACCCTGCTCTATCAGAATCAAACGGTTAGCAGCGCGGGTGAGGGTACTTTCGCGTCAGCCAGTCAGGTTGTAGGTGCCTGCCATTGAGGCGTGGTGCGTTGTGAGCTGGACCAGTCCTGCCATACTGTGCGGACCCGTCGCGGTCGTTTGACACACCCGGTCTGGTTGTACGCCGGCAGGGGACTGAGAATGGCGGCGGCATCTCACTTGAAGCACCTGTCGGCGAGAGCTGGGTTGTTGATACGGCTGGACCGGACAGCCATGCACGGATGTCACGGGCACCTCCACGCTGCGTGTTGAGTGTATCAGAGGCGACCGGCCATGGCCGCTTCTGCCATGTTCTCACGCCTGGCCTGCCTGAACGTGTCTGCCAGGATGCCTCACTCTGAAGTTTCGACTGCCTTTTTGGCGTGGGGAACAGGGGACTAGCGGGTCTCCTAACGGTCCTTGTTGAAACGTCCTGTTGAGTCAGGTGTTGCGGGCGCGGCCTGCACACATCGCCAGATACAGCACCGCGAAACAGCCGATCGTTCGGGCGGGTGAAGGGCTGCCAGAATTCTCCAGTCACAACCACTGGGATGCCGACATCACCGCCTGCCTCACCATAGGTGTCACTCTGACCGCGACCGCTGTGCATACTGATTGGAGAGACGTACCGAGCTGGCGGGTCCTCGTTGTCGCCGAACGCCGCTGCACTGGATCCGTGATCCTCAGAAGCAGTGGGACTGGCTCGCCGTGCTTGCGAGTCCAACATGGCGTTGCGCTCTCGCTCATGATGCAAAGCTAGACGCAGCAGGCACTCGTACTGGAACTAGACGGGTGCAGCTGAATGTGAGTGGGTGGTCAGGACTGAGACCCGTGGCAGTCACGCCACGCGGTGCGCTGTGCTGACCTTTAGGGCATCCGACATGGCATGCGACGACCCCGGAGTCTCTGACAGGGCCCGTCCGTACGGCACCGCCGGTACCCGGAAGAGATCCCTCGGTAACCGCGCGTCCAGCTCCCCTACGCGCGACCGGTAGAGAGGGTATGCGACGGACTCGGATTCGTCATGCTGGCTATAATTGGCGCTGCCAGCGCTATGGCGATGGCGACGCTGCTCCTCACACGCAGGACATCGAGCCTTCGGGTCCCTGTCTGCGGGGTAGAAGGGCATGCCTGAGCGCTCACCCGGTCAGTAGGTCAGTCTCAGATGCTGACCCGGCGTGGGTTGGTCGTACGAACCCCCTCCTGGCAAGTGGTGAGAGCAGACAAGATGCCGACAATGTGGGAAAAACCACACCTTGGCAGGCAAGACAAAGGGCTGTCTGAGGGTGGAGTCGGTGCTCAGACCAGCTGCGCGCGTCTTCGGATCGCTGCCGGCGAAGTCTTCGTCGCATGACGCGTAGGCATCGTCGATAGGACGGAAGCACACATGACAAGTGAAGATGCATGGCGCGGTCGGAGTGCTGGCCACTCGTACCTGCTCAGGCATGGCCTACGACGTGTCAGTGTGCAGTCCCGCAAGAAGCACGCTGCAGTGCCACTGTGATGCTGGTGAGCTGTGATGAGGTGATGACGCGCCGAGACATGTAGTCGCAGACACGACCGGTCGTGGTGGTGCACTACCCGCGACGATGCACGACTGCTCAAGACTAGTAGGTTGAGAATGGCATATGTTCGGTACTGAAGTATATACACGGCGGCAACGCGAGAATTGTCGATGTTTGCATTGCGTAGACATGCACAGATCGGCCAGAGGGGGCATCGCCTGTCCAATCGCCTGCCGAATCACCCGCTCAGACGAACGTACGGCACGGGTACCTGAGGCTAGATGTCAACAGAGCTGCGGATGGAATCTCGGCGCGGTCAGACCGGCTGGATGATTTACTCACTTGTCCGTGTCGTAGCCATGCTCGTCGTCGAAACGGTACCGGCTGGCAGGGTTCAGATTCGGCGGCAGAGGAGGCAGTCCATTGTCGCCCAGCACACTCTTTGCCACAACGTCCTTATCCTTCTGGAACAACACCGCCAACCCAGCCTGCTCCGCCTGCGTTGTGACCTCCGCAATCTGCTTCTCGCCCGCCTCACCGATCTTCAGCACGTCGTCGCGGGGCGCGGTCTTGCTCCCCACGGTCAGCAGGCCAGCCACGTCCGCCTGGCTGACGTAGCTCTGGCGCGGATAGTTCCGCCGGTTGTCGCGCTTCCAGTACGGGTTCTCTGCGATATCGCCCGCAGGCAGGGTGACGCGGTCGTCGTACTGCAGGGGATCCGTCGCGCCGGGAGGCGGGTTGCGGTAAGACGTGTTTATCGAGATGCCGTTGGAGCGGTTCGGCGCGATCGAGAAGACTTGGCGGATCTTCTCATAGATGCCCTCAGACTGGGTGCACCATTTCTGTTTCGCACCACGCCGGCAGTGTCAGTCTCAAAGAACGCTCACGGGCCGCATCACGCACTTACCTGGTCGACCGGCAGCGGGTTGGTCTTCTTGGACAGCGCATTGGCTGCTCGTAGCAGTGGATTTGGACGCATTCTGGCAGTTACGAGATAGTGTGTCGGCACCTCCTGACCACTCCAGCATCAGTTGAGCTCCGTGAGTCGCGATATCGACACCGCGTCTATTAGCAAGCTGCCAGTGCAGCTCGTCGGTTCAGCCTGCAGCGAACGCCGGCTATAGCAGCAATGCACGGCGCAGACGCGAGGTACCTGGAATGCCATACTAAACGAGGTACCGGCAGAGTATAGCCGAGCGGTGAGCGTGTGACCGCTTAGACGCGCGCTTAACGCGTGTAGCGCCCGTTGCATGTGAAAGCGCAAGACCGACGACGGCGACATTTCTCCTCCTCCGAGTCTGCTGCTGCCGCTGCCACGCAGACTCACAATACTCGTGCCTAGACGGAGGACACTGCTGCTTCCAGTTGATAGCAGGCTGGGCATTGCGCTCTACCGCCGGCACCGGCCAGCCATACGTCTCGCGCTGTGCGACTCCCTCCCTTGCCCTCGCACGACCAGATCTATAAATGCCGGCACGGCGACTGAGTCATCGAGTCGCATCGCAGGAGGTCGCGGAGCATATCAGAGCGCTGTTGAGCCGTTCTACCAGCGCGAGTGGCGGTCATCTCATCCTCGAACCGAGCCGCGACCGCGGAGACGAGGAAAGGAGGCGAGAATTGTACTGGAGAGCTGGGCGTCAGGCAACACCATGAAGGTCTTCAGCTCGACCTACACCTTCGACTACTCGTGGGACGAGGTGTCGACAGCCAACTGGCGCAAGTACTGTCCCTGGAATGACAAGTCGACGCACGTTGTCGCTGTGGACATCTTGTCGCGCGACGTGGACGCTGCAACAGGCGTGGTGAGTCATCTGGCCGAGAGTGGCAGCCGCCATCCCGACGACGCGACTCAGATGGACTGACCGTTCGACTCGTCAGCTTCGGACCGAACGCCTCATTACATGCAAGCAGACAGCGCCACAATGGGTCCTCTCGCTGTTCGGTGGCAGTGACGTCTCGCATGTCTACGAAGTCAGCCGGGTTGACCCGGCATCGAAGACGGTCACCATGTCCTCGCAGAACCTCACCTGGGCCAACGTGCTTCGTGTTCACGAGACCGTCACATATAGCCCAGAGGCACGCTATTCAGACTCAAGGACCACGTTTAGGCAAGAGGCACGCATCACTGCGCTTGCTGGCGGTTGGGCCAAGATCAAGAACCGTGTGGAGGAGCTCAGCGTTGACGTGTTCAGCCAGAACGCCAAGAAGGGTCGGGAGGGGTTTGAAGCTGTCTTGGAGATGAGCCGGAGAGTGTTCGGCGAGCAGAGACAGAAGGAGCGGGAGCTTGAAATGAGCCAGCTTCATGCCGTCACTGGCGCTGTTGCTGGTGCTGTCACCGGCGCCATCACTGGTGCCGTGGCTGGTGCCGTGGCCCCACCGCACTGAGATGACGACGACGACGACACCTGCCCTGGCCTCACCTCACAGTACATATTCGCTCGACAGCGGTTCCCGCTGGGCTCATCGTCACATCCGTCTACCGAGTCATCTCCTCAGCGCTTCCGTTGACATACCATCGCCATGGCTTCCATCGTGCCGCGTTCTGAGCGACCTTCATTATCGGCATTTGCATATACACTGCGCGGACTCGCCTGTCTATCGACCATCACCCTGCAACAGGCGATTGACTGCCCCTTTCGCCGTGCGCCATCCCTTGTATACTACCACCAATCACGTGAGCGCGCACCTGCGGCACTTGCATCAGTCACCATCGCAGCCCTGTGGCGTTACCCTCTCAGGTTGCATCACACAGCATAGCCGTCAGCGTCTCGTCCATGACGGTCTCTACACGTCTGCCGTGTACTTCTAGACAAGCGCCTCATTCCTACACGCGTACAGCTCCTCGCGTGTTGCTGCTTACGTAGCCGCGTCGTGCCCAATGGAGCATTGAGTATATGCGCAAGTGCCATCATGACCATCCGGACCGTTTCTCTAGAACCCCATCACGACCCTGCGAGAATCACCCTTGTAACCCCTTGCAGCTCGTTCCTGACCAGCTTGCGGCTCGCCTCCTCAAACTCTTTGATCGGCGTGCCCAACATCAAGCGTTTGATCTTCGCATCCGCCTTGACGAATAGTTCGCCAACCAGCGGAGTACACAGATTCATCGTGCCCGTCAGCTCCACGAGCCGCTCATACGCGTCCGCCAGCACGTCGCACAAAGCACCGAAGGTCTGGAAAAAATCTGGCTCGAATGGCACGCTGGGCATGAGCAGGTAGGTGTACTGGTCGCTGACACCGAGGCCTTGCGTGGTGGGAGCCAGAGGTCCCTTACTGACGGAGTTGGCGGGCTTTGTTGGTTGGTGCGTCGGCCCGCTTTCTGGATGTGCGAGGCTCCCTGACAAATTGGCACTTGCAGCTGCATCGGTGGCAAGTGTCGTCGTGGACCCTCCCCGAGCTCCTGTGCCAGAACCGGAACCAGCGATGAGGTAGGTGTTCTGTCGGTCCTGCTGCTGCTGCTGCTGCTGCTGCTGGTGAGACTCATCTTGTGTCGACCAGTCCATCGTGGTAGCTGAGCTCGCTCGTCGCTTGCCGTTGCCCATCGACGTCCCACTGGCCCCCGGTCGCTCCTCAATTCCCGGCTGCTGGCCGCCATGACCCCCAGTCCATTTGAACATGGTTGGCAGTTTCATGATCTTGCTTGGGGCTAGCGATGCCGACGAGGCCGCTACACTGGTGACGGTCGCTGCTGCAGGACCGCCGCTTGATGAGGACGGTGGCGGCCGCGACTGCTGGAACGCCTCGAACTCAAGTAGGAGCGCATTGAGCGAGCGCAAGTACTCCAAGACACTGTCATTGCTCGGATCTAGGATCATCGGCAGTGAAAGGCCCAGAACCAGGTACTGATTTGCACGGACGGTGAGCTTGGCGCCCTCAAAGTATGGCATGCGCGACATGTCAATGCGCGTCATGTGCACCGTATTGTACCAATGCACGTTGCTGTCGTATCTGTCACGCTCAAGTCCAGTCAGCATAGCCGCTCGCCTCATGCATCCCTATGCCAGTAGCAGCACTCACGTATCTTGCAGGTAGTGCAGCGATAAGATCCGCTTAGCAGCAGTGGTGTGGATATGATTCTGAATGGAGCCAGGGGTTTGTGTCGCGTACGCTGGCGCTCCGCCGGGAGAATAGCCGCTGGTGAGATAGTCGACGGTCGATGGGTGCACGAAGTTCGCGCCAAACATCTCTGTGGCTGACCTTGTCGTGTCCGTCCGCGTGAGGGACTTAAGCCTTGCCGACGAGGGCGGGTGCGGCGGTGGCAAAGGGCTTTTCGCTGTCGCAGCTGTTGCTGGAGACGGTGACGGACCCTGTCGGCCCTGCTGTGCCGATTGTGAGAGGTGGGAGGCCGCCACCGAGGTGCTATTGCTCAGCGGTGACTTGACCCTGTTATGGTGGTGGTGCCGGCCAGGCAGGAAGAAGCGAGCGATCGCCCTGCTGCGGCTGTGACTGGTCGTGGACTTGGCGAGAGCTGATGAGCCCCCGTTCCTGCTTGATCCTGCGTCGCCGTCCTCAATGACAGTGCTGATCGTGCTGCTGCTTCCAGTACCAACTGCTGGGTTGGTCACTGCCCGTGACTTGTGCAAGGAGCCTGATCCAGTGCTCAGGCTCAAGCCTTGACTCTGTCCGTCGATGCGTGGCCCACTGCTTGTCATGCGTAGGCTCAGCGACGAGCGGTGGCTCGATGGCGGGCTCTTGCCGGCGCACTTGGGCGACTTCTCCGACTTCTTCCTCCTCAGCGAGGAGAGGCGCTTTGGAGACTCCGTGGTGGCAGCGGGCGAGTCAGCCGGGAAGTCATCGAGTGACGCCGGCTGTGATAAAGGGATTGATCGTGATGAGATACGCCGTGGCGCGGGCGATTGGTCGCGATGGCGTTTGTGCAGTTCGACGCCCAGGCCCAAGCTCAAGCTCAAGCTCGATCTCAACCCCGATTCCGACTGTGTCTCGCGCAGGGGCAGGGACAGTGAGGAGCTGGCAGGTGTAGCAGCCGACGGAAGCGCGAGCAAGTCGTTCGCAGACGCATTGCCGTTGCCGATGCCGATGCGAAGGAGGCGGTGGTCGCCGTTTGTAGGAGACGCCGCCGCGATCACAGCACCGACGGCAGTGCCCTCGCCAGACGCAGTGCCAGTGCCGGTCCCAGCACCGGTCCCGCCATCGCCGGCCGCGCGTGATGGCTCGACAATGGCATTGGACTGCTCAAGGTGATTGGCAGTGCCGGGCATGGTGGCAGCAGCAGCAGCATCACCGGCAGCCCGGTCCTGGACAGGGGTCTGCAGGGCCATGCCGACGCCAGTGGACGGTCTGAAGAGCTGGAGCGGCAGAGCAGGTCATGTTCGCTGCGGTCCCTGTGGTGCAATGCGATATGGCTGGGAGGGCACTGGTGCGTCGCCAGACTGCCCGGCGGCGGCGAAGAAATTTCAGGGAATGCCCATCATGCCTCCCGTAGAGCCCATCAGCCGCCTCGCATGGTGGCAAGCAATCAACACGGTTGCGCTCAGCCCATGCCGGCCGTGGCAGCCGTTCCAGGCCTCAGCCATAAATTCGCGGGGCCACGAGTGGATCGCCAGCACCGGAACCGAGTCCACCTGGGGGCCAGCCTGTGCCTGGCTCTGCTAAACTCCTGATAGCTGCTGGTGCTGTAGCTGTCGATAGCTGTTGATAGTTGTGAACGCCGCTGCTCATGCTGGTGTCAGCTGCCTGGTCACCTCCATCTCGTGCTGCATAGCTCCGACCACCTGCGCTCACCATGTCGTCCATCGACCCCGATACTGGCGCCACGGTGCCTGCGCCTGGCGGCTGGCCTGTCGACCCCCAGGAGGACGTGCCCCTCAGCGACGAGCGCATCTGGATCGACGGATGCTTCGACTTCAGCCATCATGGTGCGTGGCATTGCCTCCGCTGCGAGTCGTGGTGTTCTCATGCTGACAGTGGCGCACGGCTGGCAGGCCATGCTGGAGCGATGCTGCAAGCCCGCAGGCTCGGCCAGGAGCTATACGTGGGCGTGCATTCCGACGAGGAGATCTTGGAGAACAAGGGGCCCTCCGTGATGAACCTCAAGGAACGGTGCGTGCTAGCTCTGCCTTGTTACCTGACACATGACTGACACGCGCGGCGCTTGCTACAGGGTGGCCGCCGTTGAGGCCTGCCGATGGGCCTCCAAAGCCGTCCCTTACGCCCCCTACGTGACCTCGCTGCCCTGGATCTCCCACTACGGCTGCCGCAACGTGGTGCATGGCGACGACATTACCTCCGACAGCAGTGGCAATGACTGCTATCGCTTCGTCAAGGCGGCAGGGCGGTTCCTGGTCGTCAAGCGCACGCCGGGCATCAGCACGACCGACCTCGTGGGTCGCATGCTGCTCTGCACGAAGGCGCATTTCATCAAGTCGTTCGCCGACTTTCTGGCCGGGAAGGAGGGGGACGCCGATGAGGCCACCCGTGCTGCGGACGCTGCGGCCGCTATGCAGCGGGTCAGGGACTACGCCACCGATGAGACGGGCAAGAATCCTGGCTCTGATGTCTGGGGCTGGAAGCCGCCCGCGACGGTCGCGCAGGGAGCGGATACGATGGACGGGCAGGCGGGTGAGTTCACCAGGCTCGTGGAAGGGAAGAGCCCACGGCCGGGCCAGCGCGTCGTGTACGTCGACGGCGGGTTTGACCTGTTCTCGTCCGGCCATATCGAGTTCCTCAAGAGCGTCATCGCCGCAGAGGACGAGCTTGCCCGTGCGAGAGGTTGGTTCGAGGATGAGGCCGTCGCCGCGCGCGTCAAGGAAGCTGGTGAAGACTACTCACCTGCCTACATCGTCGCTGGTGTGCACGACGACGAGGTCATCAATCGCTGCAAGGGACTGAACTACCCTATCATGAACATGTTCGAGCGGGGGCTGTGTGTCCTCCAATGCAAGGTGAGCTCACGCTGGTGCGATCCGTTCAGCAACTGCCCGCTGACTGTCGCCTCATCCGTCGCGATCAGTACATCAACGCGGTGATCTTCTCCGCACCATTCACGCCATCGCTACCCTACCTCTCAGCACTGCCTACGTCGACGCCAGGCAGCCCGCTTCCTGCCGCCGTCTACCACGGACCCACCAACTTCATCCCTCTCACGTACGACCCGTACGCGGCAACGAAAGCAGCAGGCATCTTCCGAGAAGTCGGCGCACATCCATTCGCGCACGTCAATGCCGGCGAGATTGTGCAACGGATTCTGAAGAGTCGCGAAGCGTTCGAGGAGAGGCAACGACAAAAGTTGATGAAGGCCGTTGGAGAAGAGGAGATTTTGGCGAGGGAAAAGGCCACGGGGTCCGCGTTCGGCAGCTCATAGGCATGCATTCCAGTTATGTTCCATCTTACTGATTATATGACCACGTTTACGAAGGCTGGCTCGCCAGTCATATCCGCCTTTTCAGAAACTCGTGAGCATTTTCTCGGCTAGGTGGTATACCTCCTGCTGCTGCTTGCGCCTCTCCTCGCGTAGCTTCTGCTCGTGCGCGTTAGTTTTGTGGCTTCAAGCGGCAAGGTCGGCGGGGTATCACGCACCTTGTCAAGCTCCTGCGCCTGTGCTCTGCTTTCTTTACCGATTGTCTTGACCTTCGCTGTGAAGTCGGACGCTGCAGTCTGTATCTCCTCACCCGTCTCCTCCATTCGCACGTGAGCAGCGAGGGCGGCAGCAGTGCTACTGGAGTTGACAGTTACCGCCTGATCAGCAAGTTCGATGCCATGCACTGGCAGGTCACGACCGAAGACCTCAATGCCAAGACACAGGATCTGGTGCTGAACCTGCGTCCAATTCTCCCAAAGGCCACGCAAGGTCTTGCTTTCCTTGCGGTGCATCTTGACAAAGGCGTCCATGACGTTACGATACTGGCTGCCTGGTGCGGTGTGAACACCATCAAGCTGGCCCCTGTCGCTCTCACACTCCTTTAACCGCGCGGTGTGCTCTTGCTGGATGGCATCAAGGCGCTGCATGGCAGACTCGCTCGTGCTCCGTAGTGTCACCGCAGTGCCCGCAACGATGTCTTTGCGAGCGAGTCTCAGTGCTTCTGCATGCACGCGCGTGAGTGCTAGGCTCTGTGTCACTGTCCCAGGAGCAATCAGACGCGACGCGGCGCCAGCGTAACTCACTTGACACTCGCTCCACGAGAGCCGCAGGCGTCCGTCTTCTTGGCCGTGACTTCGACGACTGCTTGACGGATCTGCGTGCATGCCTGCGCGTCTTGGTCGCCTTGCCTCTCGGACCTTTGGCAGCGCCTTGGGCCGTTGCTGAAGTACCTGCAGTGACACTCTTCATGCCCCGCTCGCTGCCATACCGCGCAAAGATGCCCCTGACGTCTCCGGAGCCCCTGACACCGCCGGCCACCGTCGAACTGCCCATCGCAGCGGTCATGGTTGCAGGACTGCCTCGACTGCTCGAAAACCGCATTCACAATCAGATGCAGCGTCTCCTGCGGACCAGCAGACTCTTGCTGCCAGTCATGAGGCTTCCATGATGGCCGACGTCGATGAGATGAAGTCGAGGGCAAGCCATGTCGGTGCCTGAGGCAGAAATCCCCCCTGGCTACAGCACCGCCGAGACTGCACCACAACGCGTTTCTAGACCTGGACCCGATGCTCATGAGGGTTGGCATCCATCTAGTTTACTGCCCTTGATGGAGCCATAGGAGCGTCTGACAGTCGGGTTGCATTGAGAGCCCTCCCACTGCTGGCAAGCAGGGCTGCCGGTGTGTTGTGCTGGTGCAGCTACCATCAAGGGCATGGCTAGAGCCGCCGTATAGCGTGTTGCCGACACCAGTACTACAACAGTGGCTGACCTGGCGAGGATGGTGAGGCCAACGGGCATGCTCAGTTGCTCGCTGCCACGACGCTCAGACTCCCGCTCTCCGCCATCATGACGGTCTTCAGATGGACGCACGAGGAAGACAAGAGGGTGAGCCGATGAGAGAACCGCATATGCCGATGTCGTGCCCAATGGCCCTCATACTGACATGGTCGGACAGCTGCTGGCTTTGATCGTTCCGCTTGCTAGGCTGAGCACCGCCGATATGGAGCTGCTCGCTGAGCAGATGGGCAACGGTAAGCTCAAGCAGGAGGTCATTGTCACCCATAATCAGAGACAGCTGCAATACTGACGCCTGGTATTGGCAAGGCTGCACGTACAATGCGGTGCAGTGGCATCTGCGGACCATCCGACAGTATGGTGATGCTGCCTTCAGATCGCCTTTATCAACGCCTCGGAGGCAGCCTCGCGCTTTCACTCCAACGCGGACTAGAGCGAGGCCGTCTCCGAAGACACCCTCCAAGGTGCCGTTGAGGAGAACGCAGGAGGATTGGACGGACGATGACGAGGAACCGCCGCGCACGCCGCCGACGAGAACAGCGCCAATGCCCCAACGTGAAGTGATCGATCTTGATGCCATCTCTGAGGTCAAGACCGAGGTGAAGCCAGAGCCACAAGTGAAGCAGGAGGGCAGCAACTATTGACGAGTACGCAGCATCATCATTTGTCGCTCTCAACCATGTCATGGACAGCCACTCAAGGGCTGCTTCGTTTTGTATGTACACATGTATGTACAGCCAGTCTTGTTGGTCCATTAGCTCGCCTGCTTTGCAAGCAGGTTGAGCGCGCTGCCAGCGAGAACGAATCCGCATTGGTCCTTGCTCAAGGTGTGATTGACGGCAATGGTCAATGTCTCGCCATTGCGCTTGGTGACGGCCAGTGCAATGCTGCCCTGACCACCACTGCACAACACCTCGTACAAGCCAATAGTATCCACCGTGTCACAGGCCTCAATCCTATCGTAGTCGGCCTTGTCAGCAAACGTGAGAGGCACAACACCTTGCTTCTTCAGATTTGTCTCATGGATGCGCGCGAAGCTCTTGGCGACGATAACACGCCCGCCCAGGTATCGCGGCTGCAGAGCTGCGTGCTCACGGGCGCTGCCCTCGCCGTAGTTTTCTTCAGCAACCACCAGCCACTCAACACCCGCCGACTTCCATTTCTTGGCCAGCTCGGGGATGGAAGAGGTTGTCCCATCCACGTCATACGCGACGTTCGTCTCGCCGGTAGCCGCATTGACCGCACCGATCAACGTGTTCGCGGAGATATTGGGCAGATGGCCCTTGTATTTCAGCCATGGACCCGCAGCGGAGATGGTGTCAGTGGTGCATTGCCCTTTGACCTTGAAGAGCACCCGTAGCGACTTGAGATCGCCCTTGGGGAAGGGATCAAACGATTCGAGTATAGCCAGCCTGTCAGACGTCGGAGACACGATGACAGGGCAGGTCGGGTCTGGCTGAGCGCTGACAGGCTGGAAAGCAGGGTTGCCTCGCTCAAAGCCGCCTGACGGCAGCTGCGAGCCCGACGGTGGTTGGAACCGAAACGCCTCGCCGGACGGTGTCTCAATCGCATCCGTCATCGGATTGAATTTGGTGCTGCCAGCATAGCACATAGCTGTCACGACATCAGGCGAGGCGAGAAAATTCATGGTCTGACGGTTTCCATCGTTCCTGCCGGGGAAGTTGCGGTTGTATGAGGACAGGATAGCGTTCTGCTCGCCTTTCTTCACACTGTCCGTCCGCTTCCACTGCCCGATGCACGGCCCGCAGGCGTTGGCTAGCACGACGCCGCCAGCAGCTGAGAAGGTCGCCAACGTCTGATCACGCTCCAAAGTAGCGCGGACCTGTTCACTGCCTGGCGTGACGAACAGATCGGCTTTGGGCTTGAGACCCGCTGCTGTGGCCTGCTTGACCAAGTGCTCGGCCCTCGTCATGTCCTCGTACGAGCTGTTCGTACAGCTGCCAATCAGGCCAGCGCTGAGTTTGTCCGGCCAGCCATTCTCTGCCACGGCCTCTGCAAATCGTGATAAGGGGGTGTTGAGGTCGGGCGTGAACGGGCCGTTCAGCGACGGCTCCAGCGTTGACAAGTCGATGGTGATGACCTCGTCATACTGCGCGTCGGGGTCTGCCCTCAGGAGACTTGCGGGTCCTTGTGCTGCAATCTGCCCAGCGAGCCTGGCAATGCCCGCCCTGTTGGTGGCTTCCAGGTAGGTAGCATGGTTGTCTGTGAATGGGAATAGCGAGGTTGTAGCCCCGACTTCGGCGCCCATGTTGCATATTGTCGCCATACCGGTAGTGCTGAGAGTCTCAACGCCAGGGCCGTGATACTCAATGATGTAGCCCGTGCCACCCCTGACGGTCAGTCTGCCAGCAAGATGGAGGATAATGTCCTTCGGCGAAGCCCAGCCGTTCAATCGCCCCTCTAGTCTCACGCCTAGGATCTTCGGGGCCTTCAGTTCCCAAGGCGCATCGACCAGCGCATCAACCGCATCGGCCCCGCCAACGCCAATGGCGATGGCACCTAGACCACCGGCATTCGGCGTGTGACTATCGGTACCCAGCATCATCAGGCCGGGAGCCGAGTAGTTCTCCAGCACAGTCTGATGAATAATTCCAGCGCCTGGTGCCCAGAACTCAAGGCCGTACCGCTTGCTGGCGGACTCCAAGAAGTCAAACACCTCCTTGTTGCCCTCGATTGAGGACTGCAGGTCAGAATTGGCTCCCTTCTCGCCCACGATCATGTGATCGCAGTGGATGCTCGCGGGCACGGCTGTGGACGGCAGCTTGCACGACATGAACTGCAGCAACGCCATCTGCGCCGACGCATCCTGCATCGCGACGCGGTCAGGCTTGAGCTTGAGGTTGGCCTTGCCTCGGATGTCTGTGCCATTGTTGGTGCCCGTCAGCAGCGACTCCTCAACATTGCCGAGATGGGAGTAGAGGATCTTCTCGGCTAGCGTTAGCGCCCTGTCGCTGCCGAGCACTCGTCGCACTTCTTGGAAGCGACTGAGAATGATTGGGTACGGCGGCGACCGAGGTGGCAGAGAGGTGGCATCGCGTGTCGCAGCTGTGGCAAACAGCCTGGTGCTGGCACGCCTGTGCTGCCGGCTCGATCTGAGCAGCTGTATTCGGAAGGCTGGATCAGCAGCTATGTCTTGGTCAGAAGCCGGAGTGCGCAAATGGATAGCTCACCGCACAAGGCGTCAGGCTTCTTTGGGCGAGCAGGTGCCTGGTCATAATGCTGCTCCGCGAGTCGCGCCTCTTCGCTCTGTCAATGCCATGCTACGGGACTGAGAGGGTGCCGGCAGTGCGGATATCTAGCAGTATCGAGTCCACATGGAAGCAGCGTGACGCCTGATTGCCGGGACGCCCTGACTCATAACGAAGCTTCGGATTGGCCCGTTGGCATGCCTTGCAGCTGGTGCTTCCAGAAATGCTCGTCAATGGCAAAGAACCAAGAACTTGCATGACAGATGCAGAGTGGTTGGATTCTCTCGTCATGAAGCTAGGGCACTGCGCAATGCTGCGAATGATGGGCGTGGCGCGTCAAGCATTCTGGACTACGGCGCGTGAGGGTCGGCATGGTGAGCAGGCTGAGGTTGGATGTAAGCTCCCTCCTACAGTACGTCGCACCCTTCAATTGGAGCGTCCTTTCTCTTCTGCTGCCGCCCAATTAAGGCTATCCTTCGCGGATGAACATCACGTGAAGGGACCGCAGTCTACGACTGCATTTGCGTTAAGTCCACAAGGAGTACCCTTTGGCGATGCAGTCTTGAAGATGGGTATATATTGGTATGCGCGAGCGCACGAACGCGCTATCCTGCTATGTTCGGCACAGTGCCGTGCGACGCCATAACTGACCCGAGCATGCGAGAGTGCTGCCAAACGAGCGAGCAGGTACGCTTGCGGCCAATCATGTGACAACACCGCGGCACCGATGTCGGTAGCCAGGCCACCGTCCGTCTTCAATGGTAATAATTACCGGACGATGCCCTCGAAGCGAGTCTTGAACCACTTGATGGTCTCAGCCCGAGTCCTCCAAACAAGACGCAGCAGGACAACTGTGGCGGCCGCTCAATCAGGGGGGAAGAAGCACGGGGGGAGACATACTCTGCTTATCGATGACAACGACGTTGCCGCCGTTCTGGAGGACGGTGTGCGCGGCGCTGAGGCCGGAGACTGGCGGGAGAAGGCGAGCGGCGCGGAGCGTCAGCGATGCGATGCGATGCGGACACAGCACGGGAAAGCGATGATCAGAAGGAGGATAAGGAGGAGTAATGGAGGCTGACTCACGGCCACCACCGACGACGATGACTTGCGGTGCCATCTTGACGCTGACGCTGGCGCTGAGAATTGGCGGGCGTGGATGAGGCGTGCTGTAGCTCGGTGTGTGAACCTGCGGCTGGCTCGGCAGTGGCAATTGGCTTCAGAGGCGAGGGCGGCGGATGGCCTGGCAAGGTAGAGGGAGGGAGGTGGCGGCATTGCAGTCCCCACGACGACGACCACGACGACGACAGACGAGCAGGTCGACGAAGTCACAG
>JAGYHY010000010.1:0-28709 GCA_024244165.1 Ascosphaera acerosa | reverse complement strand
CATTGCTGGCTGAGAATCTGCCTGCCCTACGAATGGGTTGAAGGAAGCTCGAGGGTCCACGAATGGTTCCTGTACATTGTTGTTCGGCATTGGTCGTGACGACGAGGACCGTCTGCTGTGCCTGGTCTGTCCAGAGCTCGCGTTGCTTGTGCCCGTGCGTTCATATGTGCTGCTGTGCTCAGTCTCATGGCACGTTGGGTTGGCAGATGGGTTGGCGCCACAGTATGATGAAGGAGGCATGGACGTCTCTCGGGTACGCGAGCTTGTCGTGTGCGCGTAGCCTGCATCATCGGCATTCTTGCACGAGCGGGTCTGGTCATACTCGGCCCGCAGATGATCATCCGTCAGGACCTCCTTAGCGGCATTGAGCTGTGCATGCCAACCTCGTCAGCATGATTCGACGCTCAGAGACGGCCTCGCGTATTTACCGGTAGTCATACTCTTGTGCTCTTTTCTGTCGCTAGCTTTTTGCCCGCTGCGGTCGTTTGCTTGTCAGGGTGCATCGTCCTCTGCAGCTGTTTCCACGATTTCAAGATGGATGCCTTTGTGGCGTCGGGCGCCACGCCCAACTCGGCGTATAGGTCGTAGCTCGGGAAGTCGGACATGCTGCCAAGCAATTGACATCGGTGTACCTGGTTGTTCAGGGGATATGTTCGATAACGGCTGTTGAACAATCTGCCACGCGAAAGTTGATCTTGCGCTTCCGTGTGTTCTTGAGGCAGCTATAAGAGTGCGGTCTTGCTCTTGCGACAACCCCGTGGCTCCATCAAAGGCTATGGAAAGAGGACCTCTGCCATGACACCAGACGTCCACCAATGGCCTGGGAAGAGATTGGTGACAGCGCGGATGATTGACCCCGGCTCTACCGCATGGTAGGCACATCCTGAGTTAGACGGCCAATGGGAGGACGCCTATGCCACTGTCAGGGCTCAAGGCGTCATGCAGGTCGCCTTGCGCGTACCTTGAATTAGCAACCCGATGAGCTGTCACGCCTCTTGGCTGTTCGGCACAGGACACGCTGATAGTAGTGAGTTCCTGAACACTAGAGAAGTCTTCCCGGTTTGCTGCAAGGGCTGAGATCGTGG
This sequence comes from Ascosphaera acerosa, assembly GCA_024244165.1. Taxonomy (NCBI): domain Eukaryota; kingdom Fungi; phylum Ascomycota; class Eurotiomycetes; order Onygenales; family Ascosphaeraceae; genus Ascosphaera; species Ascosphaera acerosa. The sequence continues at coordinate 27,624 of JAGYHY010000010.1, read as the reverse complement.
ACAGGAAGGGCTCATGACCCGAGCAGACTGGGTGGCCAGGAGGCAAGCGACTCATGGCCGCCATGCGCAGTTGGGCCATGGTCTGGCATCGGAGGTCAGTTGTGCGTAGTGTCACTGCAATGAGAGTGAGCTCATGGTATCACGCCCAAACACAGGCACACAACCTGCCGTCACAGTGCACTTATCACTGCCTTTGGCGCCGCCTGTTTCGAAGTCAGGTCATAAGCGGCCCTGGCCCTCGCTGTCGAGTTCGATCACGCTCAGCTCATTCTGTCATCGCTGCCATTGCAACTAGTGCCCAGGCCTTAGTGAAGTTTCCAAGCCGCGCAGCATGCACTAATCAGGTCCGCTGATCCATCGTGAGACCTTCCTGCCACGGCCCTCTGCAATGGCGGCCTTTTCAATTGAACTTGCCACGACAGGGCTGCTCAGCAACTGCTCTGTGTCTGCAAACCCCTGCGAGGGTGCGAGCAGGTGGGAGCGGAGCTTGTCAACGCCGCCCTGTGCTGGCCGCACAGCGACTACCTGGACTCTGGGCACCGGCAGTCGGACGCAGTCCCAGCCGACCCATCGGCAATCGCGGCTAGCAGGCATGGTCATAGCAGATGATAGCCACCAGCTACAGGGAATCAGACAGTGTCATACGCTGTTTCATGCAGGCAGATCTCGCCCAGCCGTTGCCGGTGCAGTATGCAACACACGATCGCGGCGACCCCAGAGTGAGATCTGAGCGGTCTCGCCTCGAGTCGCATCTCCGCAGGCCATGTCTCGCCACGGCCGCGTGACACCAGCCGTCGGCGGTGAGCAGCATGCTATTTGAGGGTGCAAGCTCCTGACATGAGCGCAACGGCCAATGGGCTTGGGGTGCTCGCGGAACATGGTTCGCCGCTGCGGCCAACCCGCGCAGTGAGGAACGCTCAGATCAAGGAGCGAAAGCGCACTCTCTCTCCTCGACGACCGATAGTCATTGATGGTGACTCTCTACTGTGATGCTGTTGGGGGCTTCCTACCAGTGTCAACCGTCCCATGCGCGCATGCACCCCCCGCGGTGGTCGAGTCCCAGCGACGGTCTTACCTGGGGTAGGACGGCCGCGTGTTTCCTCGTCACCGACACCGCTGATCAGCGGGCGGGCGATAAATCAGCCAGCGACATGCCGGTGACGCAGTCTGGCAGCTGACAAGAGAGGACAAGGCTCTATGAGGGGGTTAGCTGTCCGTGGCACTCGCTTGGCACGCCGCACATGGAGTCGGTGTCCAGGATCGTACGAGGTCAGGTACCGTGAAGCTGCATGGCCTGCTTGCACAAGCTGGAATACGGTTATCGTGCATTGACCGCCACAAAGCAGCATGGCATGGCTGCGCGGAGACACGACAGCACGGCAGCAGGCCGCACTGGCCGTGTGCTCTGCTCGGCTACGCTGCTGCCGTTGCCGTTGCGACGTGCCTGTGCAGCTCTCCACTCCAAAGCCAGGACAAAGGCTCGCGCCGGGCCCGGTTGTCTATCGTTCGTCTGGTTCTGCGCCCGCCCCAGGTCGCTGGAGACAGCCGGTCTCAGTGCCAGACACTGCGGGAGTGGGCCTCGATCGATAGTTTCGCATCGGAGGGCGATACGGAACGCAGGCCATGCAGCCCATGCTGCTGGTCCGTCCTCATCGGGCCAGCCGTCCTTGCTGCCGCGTGCTCGCGCATAGCAGCTGGTCGGGGAGGGGACAAGGGTGCGCCCAGAAACGGCCATGGCCACCACGACGTAATGCTGGGTGGCTGGGCGAAGATAGGCAGCTGGGGGCGTGCGAGCCAATCTGGGTCCCGCCGCTAGCACCAGGACTCTCGGCTCGGTGCTTGCAAGGTGCCCCTCAGCCATTTATAGATGGCATCAGGGGTCGAAGACTCGGTCGCTGAGAGATTGGCGCGGCGGTCAAGTCACTTACTTATGCTTCTTGCTGCACGACCGGTGCTGCGTGCTTGCGATCTTGCAGATTGGCGAGGCGTCGAACCCACGGACTCCATTCCACAGCGTAATTGGCACGACCAGCCAGAATGTTGATGAGGAGAGGCTTGATCACACTGGCGCTCGCCTCGCTGGGCGCAGCACAGACGACAACAAAGTGCAACCCCTTGAAGCAGTGTCAGTCCTAGCTCATCCCCCAAGCCAGGAGTCGCTGCCTCGTCTGAGCCACAAGCGCCACGTACTGACATGGAGCGCAGCCTGCCCTGCCGACCCCGCACTGGGCGGTCACGTCACGTTCGACTTCAAGTCGGCACCAGACCGGTTCACACACATCGGAGGCGAGCCGTCGTATGGTAGCGATGGCGCGACGTTCACAATCAGCAAGAAGGGCGATGCCCCCACCATTGGGTCAGATTTCTACATCATGTTCGGGCATGTCGACATCACGATGAAGGCTGCCCCTGGCACGGGCATCGTTTCAAGTGCAATCCTGCAATCCGACGATCTGGACGAGATCGACTGGGAGTGGCTCGGCGGTGACGGCGGCAATGTCCAGTCGAACTACTTCGGCAAAGGCATCACGGGCGATTACGACCGCGCTGCGTTCCACCCAGTAGCCGACTCCGAGGGCCAATGGCATACATACGGCATCGACTGGACGAAGGATCGCATCCAGTGGATCATCGACGGAAATGTCGTGAGGACGTTGACGCCTCAGGACGCTGACGGCGGAAGTCAGTACCCACAGTCGCCAATGAATGTGCGCATCGGCTCGTGGGCAGGTGGTGCAAGCGATGACGAAGGCACAGTTGGTGAGCTCATTGACATGATCCATGACTTTGGATATTACTGCCTGACGAAGCTTGCTGACCGCGGCGCGTCCTGATCGCAGAGTGGGCTGGTGGTGAAACGGACTTCTCGCAAGCCCCGTTCAAAATGCTTGTCAAGTCGCTGGAGATCACCGACTACTCCACCGGCGATAGCTACAGCTACAGCGGCAACTCTGGCAGCTGGCAGTCCATCAAATCCGACGGCGGCAAGATCGACGGCACCGGCACGCCCAACGAGGGAGACAACGTGCTCAACTCCCCTTCCCCCGCCGAGAAGACAGGTATGCCGCCACCCCTCAACTTTGAACCGCCTCATCCGACGACCCATATCACGCGCCCTGCTGTCTGGCCGTGGGTGCCGGCTGCCTCTGCAACAGCCACGGCTACGGGCGCTGCGCTGAATGGTGTCGTCGAGATGTCGGCTGGTGCAAAGACCATCCGAACCTCGCTATTCCGGCGAGGAAGAGGAAGAACTGCTTTGACCAGTCTGCTGTTCTCAGGAGTCTCGACTGCGCATTCAACAACGAGCACTACGACCAGCGATGAGGTGAGTGGCCTCCAGTTGCTTTGCGCGACATCCCTGGCACTCTCCGCACTCTACCTCCCACATCGGATGCTCGTTGCCTAGTCGCTACTCCTGGTGCGGTATTTCTGGTGCGAAGCTGAGGGGTGGCGGCTAGGCACGAGGTATCTGCGCCCTGTCACTCGCATCTGCTGTCTGTGCTGTCCTGGTCTGCTGGTTTCTCGCACCATCACCCTGAGCTGTCACCTTCCAAACAGCGGAAGCACCACTGCTGCCACGCATGCCTACCGAATCCCTGATTCTGAAGGCAAGGATAAGGGGACTAACAGCCCCGGGGCCGCTGGCATGGTCGTGCCGGTCATCATGATCGTCATGGCTGTACACATGCCTGGGCTGCTGCTCAGACATCTACGACCCTTATGACCACGAGCACCGTTCCTGCAACTCCTTCGAGCACGACGCCTGCGGTTCCTACGACTGCCAGCGCTCCACCCTCCTCCATCTCAGCAACCCCCGAGACCACGACGAGGGCAGCCTCAAGCACAAGGCAGCAGACGACTAGCAGCGTCGCTTCACTCACCTCATCTATTCCTCCTCCTTCCACCTCAGTTATGACTTCAGAGACGACCACTTCGCATGAGACGCACAGCACCGTGCGCACGACGCACAGCAGATTCACGACCATCCCACGTACGACCATGACTAACTCAGCATCTTCCTCCAAGCATACGACGACGTCGAACGCGCTGACGACCGCCGCCACGACTCTGGCGACCTCGGCGTCGCCGTCGTCAGCTCGTCACGAACCCTCGAGCGCGCACAGCACCCTCCAGGCAGGCTCACACGCTCATGCCGACCCTGGGTCTAAGGCCGCTGCCACGTCCACCGCGGCATCCGCTGCCTCCTCTGAGACTGCGTCGGAATCTGCATCGACGACTGCCACTGCGACCATCTCCGCACCTCCCGTGAACACCGCTGACAGCGCCGCGACTGCTCTGCGCGTCCCTGGTGCAGCCATCGTTTTGGCGGCCATTGCTCTCGCCATCTAACGATGACTTGTGCTTTGGCCGCCGGCCCCAGTGCAACTGTGGTTGGGGAGCCCATGACCTCAACAGCCTCGACACTCCAGCATCAGGTGACAGGGGCAAGAGGGAAGCGGCGAGCCATACTACGTAAGGTGTCTTGATGGGAGGACTCCGGTTAATGAGTGATAGGCACGCACCTCATATTCCTGTGCCCTTGCTGTACATATGACGGCGCATAATCACGAATCTGAGTCGAGTGCCGAAGCATCGACCCCAATGATGTAGACATCCACATCCTGATGCGTGATGGTAGCGGCGGTTCACTCGCAGTCGCCCAACGGCGTTGACCAGCAACCACCGCTGCAGCCGCACCATGTCCAAGTGTAGCACCAGTGCCCTGTAAGGACCTCGCAGCACACTTGTCGTTGGAGCACAGCGAGCGAAGGCGCACGGCAAACGTCGCAGCGCAACTCCAGGAGGAAGGCGGCTGTGGTTCCAGAAGCGGCAGTACCGGCCTTGGCGTCGCGGCCCCGGCCTCAAAACGTTTCGCCTGCAGATCAAGTCAGCCACAGCTCATGTGACACCACCGTAAGTGCGACTACGACGCCGGCCGATCACCCTCACCGTCGTCGGAACATAGCTTCTGTGCCGCTGCGATACGCCGTCCGAGTCAGGTGAGTTGAGTGCCGTGCTGTCGGTCATCTAGCGGGTGGGCGCAACCTCCGCTGACAACGCCATCAGATATCGCAAGCTATACCGCAGTCGCCATGGGCAAAGTTCACGGATCGCTCGCCCGCGCGGGCAAAGTCAAGTCTCAGACCCCGAAGGTCAGTCAGCTCATCGCGCCGAGGTGGCGGTCTGCCTCTGAGGCTGGTCAGATGTGCGAGATTCAGGCTGGTGGCTGGCCGGTTGACGAAGGAGATTGGCACTTCAACAAAGACAGCCATCATCACACCGATAGAACGCCTGCCAGTTGCCAGCCGGGTCTCGCATCGTCTGCTAGGTTCTGCTCAGCGGTTCCTCCCGCTCGTCGCTTCGACTCAGTCGATTGCAGCAGTCGCCAGTCACTTTGCAGCATCTGCCTGGGCCGCTCGTGCGAGCTTGGGTGCATCGACATCAGTGGTCGCTCGCTAGCGTGCAGCTGCAGCTCGCTCATACAGCGATACATTGACAAGTCGGTCGAGCAATAGGCTAATCCCTCTATAGGTTGAGCCCCAGGAGAAGGCCAAGACCCCGAAGGGTCGTGCCTACAAGCGCCTCCTCTATACTCGCCGGTTTGTCAACGTTACGATGACGGGCGGCAAGCGCAGGGTATGCACACGATGCGCCTCACATCAGCTGCGGTGCTATGCTGACACTCAGACGTAACAGATGAACCCAGCACCCACCGCGTAAGGGGCTTGCTTGCTAGGTTACAGAGTTGAGCCCTGCCTAGCTTCACTCGGAATCCTCAGACCACCGATGTGGACGACGTTGGCAGCCGGCCAGTCGGCGTTGAGCTGGCTGCGCAAAGGAGCTCATCAGGCGTCACCTGCCTTGTGCTGCGCCTGTCTTACAGGTCCCTGCCAAGTATTCAGCCCTGCTTTGCGGCAGTTGGAAGAATGCACACCGTCTTTCACAGCCGCTCTTTGACGGCAGCATTCATGATCTCTCCAATCGCAAGCTGCATCACGCCCGAGAGCATACCGCCTGTGCTAGGATAGGGTCGTTCTCGTGGCATGAGTGATAGGGTTCTCTGTGTACATCGTGACATCCAAATCTAGCTCTAGCAGTGGCTGCGGCAGCCTGACCAAGCAGCATGCGACCGCGATTCGCCGTCCACCTCAATAGTAGTGCGCCATCTCCAGGCCAGCTCGTTTGTAGCCACATTTCAGGTAGAATCCCTCGTTGTGCTCCGAGCAATCAAGAATGGTCTGCCATTGTATCAGTATCATAGCAGTAGGCACTTTCAATGTCCAGCATTCAGTCATGGCTTCACTGCAGAACTCACCTTGTAGCAGCCAGCCTTCTGGGCAATAAATGTCAATGCCTGAATGAGCCGCAGTCCCAGCTTCTTCCCCTGCTGGTGTGTATCAACAGCTATATCCTCAATATGGCCGACAGCTCCCAGCGAGTGGATGAATTTCCTCTCAACCAGCACACTCCCGGTGCCAACAATCTTGCCCGTGCCGTCGCAGATCACGATTGGGAAGTACTCGCCGACACGGGAGGTGAGGAAGTCGTAGCGTTCCGACCAGCCAGCCCACGATACATCGCCAACGGTGGTCAAGACACGCAGCACGTCCAGGTATGAGTTGAAGTAGTCTGCGCGGCACAGAGGGCGTAGCGTGTACCCCTCTGGCAGGGCTGCTTGCACCTCTGGCGACAGATACGTCGACGAGAACAAGGGCTCGTGGGCGTCCGCTGGTAGCGCTGCTGGCTCCATTGGTGTCGGTGTCGTTGACGTCGTCCCCTGCGGTTCTGCTGGCGTCTCTGCAGTCGTCGTCTGACTCGATTTCAGGGGTTGACTATGCGTCGAGGGCATCTTGGCGGGAATGTCCTGCGCCGCCTGTTGCGTGTGTGTTGGCTCTGACTCGGCGACCATCGTGTCTGCGGGCCCCGACTGGATCTGCGGCGAATGTAGCAACCTTGGGACCTGCCGGTAGGCAATTCTTGCCGCGCGATTGCCTCGAGCTGAAGTGTGCTGGGAAAGTCGATGGTGTGCGAGGTAGACGGAGACGCGCAGCTGCGACGCAAGACCTGAGGGATCGCCTTGAGCTGCACGTTGCCGCAGGTAGACCGCAGCGTATATCGATTGATGAAGGCTGAGTATTTCAGACCCGGTGACGATGGCGCATCCACAATCACTGCAAGCGCTCCAATGCAAGACAGCCTCAGTACTTAAGTGTTTCGGAAGGGCGTATAGGGCCTACGGGCAGCATAAAGCTACTGCTGCAGTTACCAGGCACGGCGCACGGGTGCGTGCGCCAACCTCGTCCGTGCACAGCCTGGAGGCACGCAGTGTCCACGGATGCCGGTGTTCTAGAAATAAACTCGGGGATGAAGGAGCTGCGATTGCATGCTACGCGGCCAGGTGCCACAGCTACGTTGGGACTGCTGTGTGGCTGAGCGGAATGTTATCTACTCCGTAGCGGTCGGTGCTGTCCGTCCCCTGTCACTTCTCACGCGTCAGATCAGCACGGCCACTCAGCAATTTGGGCTGGTTGATTGGGCAGTCAGAAGCACTGAGCTCGGCCGTCCGAATCGTCGCACGGGTGTGAAGACGCGCAGCGCGTGTGGCTGACGGCCGTGGATTGACCGTGTCCGTGGCGATGCCATCCGAGTGGTCGTCTGGCATAGCCGTGACTTTGAGATCGCGTGAACGTCGCTATCATACTCCTGCGGTGATCGGTCTATTGGTCCTTCGGCAGAGCATAAGTCTTCGTCCACTCTCGGGCTGTCTCGATAGCAGCAGGCTCATTCTCCTTCCACGTCTTCGCGATCTCAGGCGCCAGAGGGTCGTCGGGGTTGGGCGCGCCAAGCAGAGCCTGGATGGACAGCAAGATCGTTCGTATTTGCAGTGCGGGAGACCAGTTGTCTGTGAGCAGCTCATGCGATGTCAGCCAGCACTCCAGCAGTTTCCCATATTTCGTCAAGGATTGAGGAGACGCACTCTTCAGCACGTCCAAACATATGCGCCCGAGTCTGTCGATGTTTGGGTGGTAGATCTTGGTGAGGAACCGGATCTTGGGAGGTGTCATGGGATAATCGTCGGGGAGGAAGAGCTCCAATTTGAAGACGCCGCCTATGAGCGACAGGTTCGATCATGTTAGCATTGTCACCAACAGCGCGGTCAACGAGCCATCAATCCGGACCTTCGTAGGGTGACTGAGATGGGCCCTCAATCGTGACGTCGAAGTATCGCAGGTTGTCCTCATGGGGGACTGCGCTGATGCCTGGGACACTGGCTGGCCGTCAGCGGCGTGTGAGAAGCGCTGAGAGCTGCGAACCAGGAACGCACGGCTCGGCCATGAGACGCTCTGTCTCCTTGATGATCCGCTTGGGCAAGGCCATTGTCGGCTAGATGGTGTCGAACTGCTAGGTCGGGACGGACGAATCTCCAGTCCCTGCGACTGTCTTCTGAAGGCGCCTGCGCGCACCTGTCAGTATCATTAAGTCAAGTCGGTGCTACCGTCGCGGGACGACGTACCCTGACTTGCGCGGTTGGGTGTGAGTATGTAGGTGATGCGATGCGCGGCAAGCGGTGACTCTCAAGCCTCAATACGCGCGCTGCTGCGGATGATCAGCTCGACGGGCTGACACCGTGACGCAGCGGGGACCCGCTCAGCGTGCTGTCCGTGGAATTAACCAGGATACGCCAACGTCGCCAGATGGAGCTGCGCGCCGGCAGATCAGCAGTCGAACACGCGGTTCCAGGATCGGCGGGGTTGGCTGTCCGCCATGACTGACGCCGGGGCCTAGCCCGACGGTGCTTCGGTGCGACAATGAGTCGACCAGCTTTCCCAGCCAGACTGGGCGTCGCGTACGTGCAGCGCACTGCGTGTCTGCGACGACTGTCGTCTTGCGGTGGACTTGCGACACCTTCCGACCGCCTCTGCAGTGCATCGTGCGAGGGAGTGCCGAAGTCGCGACGTCATTATCAAGAGACCTTCGCTTACGCCCAACGTCACCCCATCAGTTGAAGCGCGTCGCACCAGCCAAGCCGGCAACGGGCTGCTCTCGTGTCTTGACCACGCCCAGCTGCGTTGCGGGCCCAGCACGATGTCACCGTGACGATCACCGCGGCTGCGGATTCCTGGTTTCAACGTGCTTGTGAGTTCGGACGATAAGTGATGGAGTCGCGGCAGGCTGGGAAGCTCGAGCAGAGTTCTGACACCAGCATTGCAGCTAGCTGCATAGACAGCCATTGAGTTGACCTACGCTATCTCAGCCTGATGCTGGATTTGGAAACGCCCTCGCGAGTTATGCAGACCTCACGGGTTACTGCCTCTCGATTTCACGCGCGCAACCTCGACGACGGTGGTTGAGAGGGCAACCTTGGGAAACTTCTCATCGACCACAGCACGTATAACTAGGGGAACGCAGTATGCCCGCTATCGCCAGAAGGCAGGAGAGGGCACGCGACCCAACCTCTGCTTTTGACAGTCCGACTTTCGGCGAAGACAGCTGCTTCCACATCGAACAGCCTGTCGGCTCCTTGTCCATATCGCCATGCGGGAGAGATGTCGTTCTAGCATCGTATGTGCCTTCCACTGAACCGCCAGTCTCGACTCCTCCACCTCATGCGAGTGATGCTAACCCACGATGGCTGAGCCACGATAGCAAAGAAGGCCTGCATATTGTTGATCTCGACAATCCTTACTCGCCGCCACGCTACCTACCTCACCACACGCCATGGGAGGTGGCAGACGTGCAATGGTCTCCGTTCGCGTCTCGCGACTTCTGGGTCGTGAGCACCTCCAACCAGAAGGCTCTCGTCTGGAATCTGGCCATGAAGACAACGCGCAATTCCATCGAGCACGTCCTGCATGCGCATAGCAGGGCCATCACCGATATCAACTTCTCCTCCCTGCATCCTGACGTTCTTGCTACCTGTGCAGTCGACAGCTTCGTGCACTGCTGGGATCTGCGCACGCCGGCACGTCCTGCGATCTCTTTTTCCGACTGGGTAGCCGGGGCCACGCAGGTCAAGTGGAACAAGCACGACTCCCATGTCATTGCCAGCTCACACGACCGGTTCCTGCACATCTGGGATGATCGGAAAGGGGCAACACCGCTGAGAACCATCAATGCTCACGAGACAAAGATCTATGGCGTCGATTGGAACCGACTCAGGCCAGAGGCGATAGTCACATGCTCTCTTGATCGGACCATCAAATTTTGGAACTACGAGTCAGAGATCGACCTGCCTGAGAAGGTCATTCATACTTCTTACCCGGTATGGCGAGCGCGGAACACCCCCTTCGGCAAAGGGTGCCTCGCTATGCCTCAGAGAGGTGATAGCAACCTCCATCTCTACAGTCGATCCGTGAAAGAGGACCCCTTTCAGAACGAGGAGCCCGTACACCTCTTCACTGGACACAGGGGACAAGTCAAGGAATTTGTCTGGCGGGCAAGGGGCAGCGTCGAAGACACCATTGACCACCGTGAGTTCCAGCTCGTCTCTTGGGACACGGAGAAAGAGTTGCGACTCCACAAAGTACCACCTGAAGTACTTGCATCCATCGACTACGAAAAGGGCAAGACTTACAACCCATATATTTCGTACCCACGGGCTGGCGCCAAGTACAGGTCGTTCCAGGACGAATCGAGGCTGGCGGACATGTCAAGTGCCAAGTCAGGTACGGACGGCAAGATGACCGGAGTCTCAGGGGCGGCATTAGGTGTTGGCACTGCCTCTGGCTTTTACACACGTGCTTGGACCAACAGATTACCGGGCGAGGGTATCACAACCGCTCCGGGTATGAAGGGCCGAAGATCTGCTTTGCGAGCTGACATGGACCCCATCTCGTGGATGCGGGGCGTCAAGATCTCAGATTGGGAAGTTGAGACACTAGGTGACGAGATCACGCATGTTGGTGAGAAGTTCACGAAGGTGTCGTTCGAGTCTGTCAACGTCGGGCAGCGCCAGGCGACCATCTCCATGCATGGTCCATGGGGTCAAAATGGCGCTCGTGTCTTCTTGCAGGTTGAGATTGACTTTCCTAGCAGCTATCCTCGCAGTGCTTGCCCCAAGTTCACCGTCCAGCGGACGGGCATGATGACTCCGCAGTTGGCGGGCACTCTGAACGCAGGTCTGACTACCATTGCTCAGGCCTACCTCACCAAACAGACTCCTTGCTTGGAGCCTGCCTTGAGGTATCTGCTCGGCGAACACAGTTTGGACGAATGCATTGCACATGTAACGGAGAATGACGATGATGTGAAGCTTCCTGATATCCCTGGTGACGACTCCAGCGACGAAGAAGACGAGAGAAGATTCATGCGAGGACAGGATGCGAGCATGGCATCGGACGAGTTGCTGCGGCCGATGAACGCTGACGTTCTGGTTCCCGTAGCGAGAGCCTCAGGGGCGTTCTGGACGAATGATGGCCGACTTATTTGCTTCTATGCGCCGAAGCAAGAAAAGCCGCCATTGAAGTCGCAACCGCTCAACCTTGCAGATATCTCGCAACTCGGGCGCAGCACCAAAACATTCGAAGCATTCGGGCGCTTGTCGGCCGGCTCTCCTGAATCGCACCGAGCTCGAGCGCCCGGTACAGCAACAGTCGATGATGCGACAGATGCGAACGCGTCTGACTCTATGTCACTATGCTCTGATGACGCTAGTCCATCGAGCTCCTCCGTTCTACTCGACGTCATGAGCACCAACATGACTGGAATGAGCGCCGCAAACGCCTGGCGTGCAGGCAGCTTTGCCCTCAGGAAGCCCACCTCCATCGATCGGTCGATGCCTTCTGTCGCTGGTCTACCAGCCAACCAGCCAATCACCGACCAGAAATGCTACAGCTTGCGCATTCACTCGTTCGATGATCTTCTACCATCTAAGCGGAGTCTAGCTCGGGAGTATCAGATCCTTGGCAACCGCTTGGACGTGTGCTCGCACAACATGCGCGTGGCAGCAGAGCAAGGCTACTCAGACCTTGCGACCGTGTGGGGTTTGCTCAGACACTTGATAGAAGATCCGTCTCATATGGACAAGCCAGCCGCGGGGCTTGCAGCTCACTCGACGCGCAATACAAGCGCTGCGCTGGCTCTACTGCACCATGATGTGCCCCTGGTTCACAACAATAAGCGCAGGAGGCTCCTATCACAGGAGTCGAAATCGTCGATTATAGCGAATTGGGGTTGCCATCCTTTCGGACTTACCTTCCTGGTACCGGCGCTCTTTAGCTACTTCGAGCGCGTTGGTGATGTGCAGATGTTGGCCATGCTATATTGCGTACTACATGAGCCCACACCCGTCGGTACCACTAGCAGACGGCAGCATCAGTCGCGCGTGGTGACCGCTCTGCACATGGGTTCCGGCACTGGAGGTCATGGATCAGCATTTGACAACGGGGGTACCACCCCTCAAGCGACCCGCGACGCCTCTAGTCGGCCATCCCAAAACCCGACTCCGCAGCGGTCGAGTGTAGCCCTGGCTCATATGACGGACGAGACTGGCGCGCCCTCGACGTCAGCCAATTCTATCACTTCTGCAGCATCGTCATTTGCCCACAATCCAAGCCTCCGTGACACCTTTCGCAACTCAGCAGACGACCTGCCAAATCTGCGCGTTGGCTCGCAGCCCAACGCAATCGCGTCGTCCTTGCCAAGGTCCACGAACCTCGGCTTTCCTCAGTCGCTCTCGCCTCGGGATACTAGCAGTATCAATAGACGGACTGCCAACCAGACTAATAGCTGGGGTGCCTCCAATTGGGCGACCTCAACAATATTCGGCAGACCATCTGCCACCCCTCCAACCCCAAGACTGCATCCGCTGACGCGAGACGACGTATCGCAAGTCATGCGACCGAGTCAAAACTATGGATCTGAGACCAAGCTGATCAGTGTCAGCAGGCGGCGTGGACAAATCAGCGTCACTTTGAAGAATAGAGAGAGATTTAAACCTGCTCCTCAGCCCACAGCGCCGCCACTACTCAATGCTCAGCAAGCTGCGAGGTATAGCGTCTACTGTGAAGCCTACAGTGACCTGCTATTCATATGGGACTTGCCAATACGGCGTGCAGAGGTTCTCAAAGCGGCGGGAGAGGTTGCAAGGACCCATATGACGATGCCTCACGTTACCGCAAGCAATACACGCACTATACATCATGGCCTCGCAATTCAGGATCAGAACACTGCAAGAGGCGTAGCAGCCTCTCCCCAACTTGTGACATCAGCAGAGAGGGGAACTGCTAGTGGTACATTCAGACCAGCATCATCGAGACTGGTCCTCCCGTGCGTGATCTGCACCCAGATCATCAAAGGCATGTACATGCCTTGTCTCCATTGTGGGCATGTACTGTGCTTGGACTGTCATGAAGCGTGGTTCTGCTCCAATTGGACTGATCATCTCGTTGAAGAGGTGCAATGTCCCACGGGCTGTGGTTGTGTTTGCAGCCAGCATTACATCACAGAAGTACCAATGTCAGCAACTTCGCCACCACCACGACCGGTCCATCTCACAGACTTGCGGCGGCCATCAACAGCCGAAGGCGCTCAGACGCAATGGAAGCAATTCACTGATCCGTCGATGAATTCTTCAAATATCCGTGCTACAAGGCCAGATCCCAACCTCGACGGATGGCAGGCTCCTTTTTCAGCATTAGCTCGTGGGATCAGCAGCGGTTTGACGCTGCGCCAGGGTGCACTTGGACGCCGCAATAGCAAGCGTCAAGATATCAGAACTGGGACCAGCGCCTAGTCACAGCTGCTCAGCCACTGGCGGCATCAGCCCAGCAATCACTGTATTTGCCGGCGGCTCAGCCGACTATGTGGCCATCCACTCACTCGGCACTTGTTCCCCCGAGGGTCCACATCTGTGGCTGCGAGCAACCGCTCAACCATGTCAATGTTGCGCGCCCTTCGCGAACCGGCGAGTATGACATGCTCATACGCTTTCTCCTTAGCATGTACACTCTGCTCGTCTTCCAGCAACACGCGCCGAAACATCGAACATCGCGCGATCGACGGCGCAAGGTCAGACTGGTCCGCCGGCGAGACGGTCGAGCGACTGTAGGTGGGTCCTTTCATGGGCATTCCTGCCGAGTCAATGACCCACAATTTCCCCGCGTTCAACGCACTAGTTGACTGCCGATGGATCCTCAACTCGAGGACGCTGCTGGCAAGGTGGCAACGTGACTGCACTGGCTACAATGCCGCATGGGATGCTAGCACGCTTTATAAGAGCCAGCCACCGTTCCTGCTGAAAATCATAGCGAAAGCGGCATTGTGATAGCGCCGGACTGGCCAGCATCAAAGTTTCGTCATTGACTCACGATGCAGTGGGCAGCAGTGCTCGTTACGGCGCTCTGTGTGGCAGCGTCGGATGGCCGAGCCATCCAGCCGATTGATGTTGCTTCACCATGCGCGTCCAATGCCAGTCAGAGTGTGATGCCGCGGGCTTACACCATCGGTGCTGCCAACATAACGGCTGTCTTCACTTCCTACGGCGCTCGCCTCATGTCTCTGACTGTTCCAGATAGGCACGGACAGGAGACTGACATTGCACTCGGATACGATGATCCGCACGATTATATTCATGACACAGAGACTGTGCACACGAATTTCGGCGCAGTAGTCGGCCGCTATGCCAATCGCATTGCTAATGGCACCTTCACCCTGAATGGGCGGACTTACAACATCCCTAAGAACGAGCTCAATGGTACTCAGACTCTCCACGGGGGCATAGTCGGCTATGACCAGCGGAACTGGACCGTCACCTCCTGGACTAATAATTCCATTACGTTCTCGCTCTTTGACGACGGCTTCGAAAACTTCCCGGGTCAGGTCCTTACCCATGCTATCTATTCCGTCAAATCAACCTACGACAACGCGGCAAGCGAGCCCGTTGCACAGCTGACAACCAAGCTCGTCTCGATGGCACTGACGGAGGAAACTCCGATCATGTTGTCGAACCACATCTACTGGAACCTCGGTGCCTTCCAGACTGCGACAGTATTGGACGATGCCACCCTCCACTTGCCCTTGTCAGAGCGATTCATCGAGATCGACACCAATGAGATACCCACTGGAGAGATTGGCGACGTCAGAACATTCCGCAATGGGACGTTCGACTTCACTCAGCCGAAGCTCATTGGCCAGGACATTGCGCAGACGTACGACCAATGTGGAGCTGGCTGCACTGGCATTGACCAAGCCTTCATCGTTGATCGGCCCCCAGCAATAGCCAATCCGACGTCTAGCCCTGACAACATGGCGCGTGTATTGTCGATGGCATCGAGGGCCACGGGCATCACTATGGACATGGAGACGAACCAGCGCGCTATCCAGATCTTCACGTGTGATACTGAAGATGGCACGATACCTGTGAAACGGTCACAGTTGGCTCGAAACCGGCAGCAAGGCAGGGTTGCGGCAGAGTTCGTCGAGAAGTACGGATGTATCGTCATCGAAGCCGAACAGTGGATCGATGCCATCAATAACCCTCAGTGGGGAGAGCTGCCGTACCAGCTATTCTCGCCTTCGACGGGACCGGCAGTCAACTGGGTGACGTATACGTTTGGCACCAGGCCCTAGAGCAGTATACAGGGCCATAATAGCAAGCTTGTTGCGGAGACAGCAGCCGTCACTAATGCAAGGCCTCTACTCCCGCCTCGGTGCACCAGACCCTGATTCCTGGTGCTGATCGGCCGAACTTGATGTCAATCCATGAGAAAAGAATGCGCATGACGTTGCTACCCTCTCGTACTATTTATGTCACACCTGATGGCGTCAGGGCCCACCTGCAGTATGTGGCGCAGGTGTCAAGGCCTGAAATCATGCTGGCCGTCTTGCTAGCTCGCCTCGAGTCGGCTGCATGGATAGCTGCAACAAGTGTGGAGTAGCCAGTACCTGCAGACTGATCAGGAGCGGCAGCAAGTGTGCCTGACCATCGTGATATGTGCAGCACCTGCTCGCAAACTTCAACCTCGCAGCTCAAAAAGCTACACCTTGCAGATACGACCACAAGGCGAGGAAAGACATCGGAGTATTCTGAGAACCGGTACCACTGGCCCGAGGGGCAACCAGGGAATTACGCTGCAATGAGGTCATGGGTGCGAAAGCAGGGGCGCAACCAGGCACCTTGCTGGACGTGTGGGAGGGGTTGATAACAGGATAGTGTGGTTGATCGTGGTATCTGCGGGGATCACGAAATTCAGCGAGCAGGTGGCTTATTGCGGGTCGCTCCAAGAGTGGCTTCGGTGAGCGGAGCATAGGCATGCGAATGGTTGGTGAGGAAGTGCGTTACACGGTGGGAATGCAGACTGAGCAATGGGCGCAGCGTATGAGACTAGGAATGCGGGTTGGGCTGAACGCGGGAACGAGTAAGACCAAGAGTGGATGTTGTAACGTCGAGGGTATCAGGGTGCAAGCCAGACAGACTTTTCAAACGAATGCAAGACCGCGCGTGTTGGAGGCGTGAGTTTGCTGCACGGGAGCATGGGCGTGGCAAGTCAAAGGGCAAGAGGGGTGTGGCAGGTGTGTGCGGCAGGCAGCGAGCATCTCCTAGCAGCTGAACAACTCGTTCCACTCGTGGTATGTCGGGATCTGCTTGTATCTGTACACGCGCGTCAGCTTAAGCTGCGCCCATAAGACCAATTGAGAGCTGGAACGACACGCTTGATGTGATTGGACCGCGAGAGCATCTGGAGCCACTTACATGTTGGTGACCAGCTCAGGCGCACCAGCTAAGCAGGCCTTGTGTCGAACAATTCTCTCAATCTCCTCGACATGAAACATGGCGAATGAAAACAGCGAGTCCCTAGCTGCTCGCTCTGCCTGTATTCTAGCCCACAGCATCTGGGCTGTGTGTGTTGCAGTAGGGTACCCGATCATGTCTCGGTATGTGTAGTCGAGTTGCTCGATGGTCGCGTTGTAAGTGGCAACCTCTTGCTTCAGCCTGCCGAGCTGACCGAGATGGTAGTTCAAGAGCCCATCCAGGGGTCCCGCATCGTTCGGCAGGGCATCTTTCTGCTCCTGTGCTGGCGATGGTGGCGGCGAAGGCAGCAGCATTGATTGTCGCTGTTGACCAGGTAGCTGTGTGACCGTGCTTGTGGCTTTCACGGGTTCCCTTGTGGAATGCCGCCGGAATGAGAATGTGCTTGTGATGCTGGCATCGCTCTTGGTCCTGCCGTGGGAGTTGAGTTCCGATGCAGGCGTTGATGGTGTGGTAGGCGACACCGGCTTTGATGCTCGTGACGATCTCGATGACCTCGACGAGGTCGAGGAGCTCGAAAGCAGGCGTGTCATCAAAGAACTCATGGCTGCGCAGGCCGCGTGTTTCGCGAGGATCCAGTCTCAGGGTCGAAGTGTCGTTCCGTGCTCCTACTAGCTCCTACAGTTGAGCCAGAGAGAGTCGAGGAGGCGCGGATGTCTCCCAATTGGAGCTGCTATCTGTTCTTGAAACTCTTGTGGTGACGGTGCAAGGTCTCTCTGGCGTGAGGGTAGACGCTAGCAGGCGGCGGCCAGCCAGAATAAGAAGGAACCCGGCGGACACCCTCTCAAGCAGCGTCCCGGGCGCTTTCGCCAACTCGAGATCCGAGTAGCCCGCGATAGGATCAGCCAGTATGTTGGTATTTGAGCCTTGTCCGTCGATCAGCTTGCTTGATGGGCGGGGCGAGGCAAGGAGCGGTCCGGGTCCACAGCACAATCGTCTGGAATCTGCGATGTCATAGAGCGGGACTGCATCCAGGGTTTATCTGAACTCGGGAGGAGGGGCAACAAGGAGCGAGCGTGAAAAAGGACGAGAGGGCGAGCGTGCAAACAAGCAATGAGACGCTGACGAGACGAGAAGGGGCCGTGGGTGATTGTACTGGGAGGAGCTGAATTGCCACCGCCATCCAGCTCCCCTATAGCAAACGAGTAGGCAGACAGCCCCGGTGCTAGTGTCTCCCTCCGTGTATGTGTGTGCGCTTTGCGATGGCTGGCTGGGTAACATCAAGCCGGCCTGCATCGCAAGATTCCGGTTCCGTCTGTGCAACAGTAGTGAGCGTGCCCCCCTCAGCACTCCACTGGCATCGCAGGGAAGACGTGGGGGTGGCATGTTCGCCTGAGGGGCTCCGCTCGGCCTCGAGACCTGTGGCGCATGGGTAGTGTAAGTGGTGGAGGGGTCCAGGTTACTCCGTCCGTCTGCATCAGACGCAGGGCCGAGTGACTCTCTGCCTGGCTGGCGTGGTGACGCCGAGTCAAGCTCATGACCTCGTAACGCTGCTTCGTGCCAGCCGTCGGGCTCCTTGTGGAGCTCCGCTGCGCAGTACATCGTCTGACTGCCAGTACTGACCCAACGGCGCTGCATGCAGAGCGCCTGAACCAGCGCTACGCTCCTAAGCTGGTCAGATCGAGGATGGACCCGGCAGTCCGTCATCATAGTCGCCGCGCTCGCCACCCTTGCAGCGGCCGTTTGCAGGCACTCCGAGCGAGTTTCCGCGACGTGACTAAATCACGAGCAGTTTTGATTGTGAGAGGGCCTAGTCTCGCCAGAGCGAAGTCGCCGAGCGCGGGAGCACACATACAGCACATACAGCCGCGCATCGAGTGGCCCTCATGACCACCAAAGACGTCGGCCAGAGCCACCTGAGTTTGTTGAGGCAGAGTCCACTTGCATGGCAACGTCTTGTCACGAGCTCAGCCGGCTCGTCTGCCTCGCGTAGCTAGGTCATGCTTCGGTGGATGGGTCCGATGAAGCGGAGCGTTCGTCCTCGCACCTGCAAGCGCATAAACACTTGACACGAGCTCTCCAAACGTCTCGCTCAGAGACTGGCAACGCCTTCCCCAAGAAGAAGGTGAGCTCTGGCGACTGGCCGCAGCCCTGGGTGGCATGTACCAGGTGTAGTCCAGACCCTTGCAACATTTGAGGGTAGTAGCTCCTTGACGGCGGTCCAACCAGCAGTCCACTGACGATCGCTGTTCTGATCAGGCTTGTGGTCAGCCGCTCGGAGTCCGCGCGAGCGGGCGTCCTCGGGGTCAGAAGGGTCTACGTGGCGAACTCTAACGTCCTCAAGTCGCTCATGTCTCAGAGCACTTTCAATGCCACCAGTCCCGAGGTTGCCCTGCGCTGTCAGTCGGACGGGCTTGAGCCCGGAGACAGCTCGTCCAGCGGCGCCATCGCGGGACGCTGGGCGCTTTCAACGTGTCGATGTCACGCAGAGCTCTGGTCATCACTTAGCCGCCTTCACCCAGAGCACAGGTAGCACTCCTCAGATTCAACCGCAACAATAGCGAGTGGCAAGTCCAGGCCAGACTGTACCATGCGAGACCAGAGTAGGTTCTGAGCGTTTTGTCCTCATGAGTCAATCCAGCACGCCTCGTAGCCGGGCGCGGCGTAGCCCTCCTGCGGTGACCGGACTGCTGCAGATTGTCCACTCGAAGCAGCGGAGCCACAAAGGCACCGAGTGCCATACAGTTTCAGCCCATGGTCGCCAGCCACCAGTCGTCACCAAGGCCAAAACGAGCCACGCCTCATGTGCGCTTGAGAGTGCAGCAAACATCTCAGCATGCACGCTGCCGTGACTCGAGGCAGCCGTCGTCGGGCGGTGATGGTCGGTGATTGCCGAGCCGCGGATGTTCCTTTCTCCAAATGGGCCCGGCCCGCGGTGACGTCACGCGCGCTGCGCATCAACAAACAACCGCCACCTGCGTCTCTCGAGCAACGACACGCTTCTTGGACTGCTCGACGCCGAGTTGGTGAGGAGGGGGGTGGGTTTAAAGCGCATCTGGTCGTGATTACGGGGAGTCTCGCAAAGTTGAGTGCGTGCCCGTGGCTGTACGCAGAGCAGGGCGCGCCCAGGGATCATGCTATGCCTCAGCAAGTTGCAAGACACGGCACGGTGATGGACGGTGACGGTGACGGTCGCGCGCGAACACCAGCAGTATCGTTAGGAGGGCAGCGCCCGACGCTAGGATGGGGATTCCAGGGTATGCGCGACTTACAGATTGACTGTAGCAGCTGTGGCACGGACTTGAAGCATAGCACTGACACTGCGCTCGCAGTCTCATCAACTACATCGGGTCTGGTGAGCGCGTGTCCCTGGCAGCGTTCGCGGTGCGGTTCTTGCAGGAGCGAAGGCGGCCAATCAGGATCGCAATCGATATCTCAATATGGCTGTATCAGATGAAGGCTAGCAAAGGAGGGTTCAATCCGGAACTTCGCACTCTTCTGTTTCGCCTCACGCGTCTGACGACGTTGCCGATACACCCACTGTTTGTCTATGACGGCAAAGATCGGCCTCGACTAAAGCGAGGGAGAGTCGTGAGAGGGTCGGGCGGCACAGTGCTTGAACGTCAGTCTCAGAGGCTGCTTGATGCATTCAAACTGCCTTGGCACACCGCGCCTGGAGAAGCCGAGGCGGAATGCGCCCTGCTTCAGCGAGCAGGCGTCGTCGACGCGGTGATGACGGAGGACATTGATGCAGTCATGTTCGGCTCCGAGGTCACGCTCCTCAACTATCAGAAAGAGGGATCTGTGTCGGCAAGCACGGCTGCCACACATGTTTCGGTGTATCGCACCAGGAGGTCAATCAAAGGCCAGCCGCCGAATGTCTGGCTTAGTCGCCAGTCCATGATTCTGTTCGCTCTTCTCAGTGGCGGGGATTACATTCCTGCTGGGGTTCCCAAGTGTGGGACGAAGCTCGCTTCTGAGATCGTTGCGGCTGGATTCGGAAAGAGTCTGATGGCGATTTTCAGAGACAGCATCGACGACCAGGAAGAGAGACTAGCTGCTTGGAGGCGGCAACTCGAGGACGAGCTACACACTAACGCATCCGGCTTCTTCAAGACCAAGCACAAGGCTGTGACTATACCGGACACATTTCCGGATAAAGAGGTCTTGCTCGCCTACGCCATCCCCGTGATCTCGACACCTGCTGAGGTGCGAAGTCTTAAGGCTTCCCTTGGCTGGATAGAGGTGCTTGACTCTCGTTCGATTCACCGCTTCACGCAGGAAGTCTTGGCATGGGAGGAGCGGTCTGGTGCTATCAGTCTGACGAACGTGCTTGGGCCGTCTCTCCTAACTCAACGTTTCCTCCGTGGTCAGCCTGCGTACGATGACCTCATTGCGGTTGACGACTCGTCCAGAGTAATCGTTTGCAGTGAGAAGAGCGCTACTGCCGATTGTGACTATATCGAGCTCAGAATCGAGTTTGACCCTGTCAAGGTGACCGGACTAGCTTCCTCCAGTGCGCCAACCGCCGAACCATCAGCTGCAAGCACCAGCAATGGAAGTCAGGCTGAGCTTCCCGGCGATCGCCCGGACGACACAGTCGGATTGGTGTTAGACACGCAGGTCAGCCAGCGCAGAAGAGTTTGGGTCCCTGAGCCCGTTGCCGAACTGGGCATAGCCGACGCCATTGCTGCGTACCATCGTTCACAGGAGGCTAAGCAAGACGAGCGGCGTGCGGCCGCTGAGGAGAAAGCCAAGCGTGCCGCTGCTCGTGAGGCCCGAGCGCATGCGAAGAAGGTCCTCGACCCATCGATGAAGGAGGGGGCCATCCTGAAGTATGCCAAGGTGGTAAAGCCTAAGCCATCCCCAATGGCTGAGCGGAAGCCCCCGTCGACGCACAAAGACGAGGCCGATCAGTATCTGGACCTCACATCCTCTCAGCTGGACGGTCTCT
Organism: Ascosphaera acerosa; assembly: GCA_024244165.1. Taxonomy (NCBI): domain Eukaryota; kingdom Fungi; phylum Ascomycota; class Eurotiomycetes; order Onygenales; family Ascosphaeraceae; genus Ascosphaera; species Ascosphaera acerosa. Next base: position 5,980 of record JAGYHY010000010.1, on the reverse strand, counting down.
CCAGCAGCTTCGTACTAGACGTGAGCCAGGCCAGTGGCTGCAAGTCGGCGAGCGACCGGGACTCGATTATCGAGGAACAGTGTGAAGCACTGTCACAACGGCTGAGCCAGCAAAAGCCCAGTCCCGAAACAACGGACACCACCGACTTGGAGGAGATCTTTGACTCTCAGTACAACTACGAGGGTGAGTGCATATCCAGCACACCTGCTCGTCACCTGGTCGTGCTAAACCTCAGCTTACAATTCAGATGTGTAGGCCTCAGGCGCGAAGCAGCTCAGCGAGATGCTTCTAATGTCAGACGCGCACGGGCTGGTGAGCAAAGGCGCACGCGAAAGACGGTGTCGATGCCGATGCAGCGCAATACATTGCAAGTACCATCACAGGCCCAAGTCATCCCCGAGACTGATTCGCACGAGCATGCATCCAAGGATACCGTCAAGAAGTCCGCACCTGTGCGGCCAATCGCAGTTATCAACCTCATTGACGACGTCGTTGATGACCCTGATGCCAGCCAGGCGGCACCACTGTCACGGGCTGCCAAATGGCGCACAGGCCGCAGTGATACAGCAAAGCGTGCTGAGGCTACTTCCGCAGTCAACGCGCCGCGCCAGCCTGATCGACACAAAGTCAACGCGGCTTGCCAAGATGACCGATACTACTTTGGCTCAGGGCTGAAACTCACGCGGCCAAAGTCGATCATAGTCCTTGAGGACGATGATGCCGATTACGAGACGACCATGGCTGAGTCGATGAAGACCTTGTCCGTTCGCGAGGGCACAGTCAGAAGTTCTCAGCGCCTGCTCAATCTCATGGACACCCTTGTTGCAGATGGGGTGCCGTGAGGTACAACCGCACTCGCCAGGCGTACGCTTTCAGACTGCTCGGTGTGAATTGATTGAGGTGCGCCGCCCCCTCGACTGCGGCTAGCGTGACGCTATGTGATCGACAGACCCCGCCCTGCACAGTCCTGTGGCATCAGCCACGACTATGCAGGCGACCTCCGCGCACGATATTGAAGCGAGGCTGGTCTGCTGCGACTTGTGACGTTTAGTCGCCTACATACTTGACACTGCAAACGGCACGACAGGGTCTGCATACTTGGCAAGCCTTCGTGCAAGGCAGTGTGTTTCAGACCCCGACGGCCTCATGACATCTTAGGGCCAGGCTGACGCTAGTGCGGGCTGCTCATGCACCTCATCGAAGCAACCAGTCAAGAAGACAAGTTCTGCACGTGCAGTGGTCATACGTACCGTCAAGGTCTCGCGTGCATGTCGGAAACTGATGGAGGGCTGTGGCGGGACGCGGATAGCCGCACGTGCATAAGATGCCTGCCACAGGCAGGTATTGGCAATGCCATTGGACAGGGGACAGCACTGCATTCTCAGCAGCCGGAGTCAATCAGGGCTAGAGCGGCAGCGATGGCATTGGACCATGATCACACCCAGCGGACCGCGCTAAGTGGGTAGACTCTGGCTCCTCATCGAGGATCGGTCCACTCGCGGTGTCCCTCGCTCAAGTCCATTCAAGGACCTCGCAACCACCCAGCAGCAATGGAGTCCAGCTTTCCAGAAGCCAGTCACTGGTGGCTCTACGTAAGCTCAACCCAATAGCCATGGCTGCAACTGTACAAGTATTTGCTTTTGACTGCCGACCACGGTCATGGCTCAGCCCCAGGGTTTATCTGGAGAACCACATGCGATGCAGGACAATCCGCACCCCCTGCAGAGTCGAGAGACCGCATGCTGTTCTGCAGCTCAATACGGCCAAGAAGTGTCGGTCTCTGACCAGGGAATTGGATCAGTCACTCACCTCTGGCATGCACACCGGTCGTGCCGACGAGATGTCCGGTCTCACCGTTTGTTTGAGAAAGCAATACTCGTCAGACAAGCGCATGGCAGTCGTCTTTCCCTGGAGCATCGTTACGCAGTCGGCTTCGCGCAAGACCGAGCTGGACTCTAAGAGATTGACTATACTACTACTTGTCCCTGCTCGTCTGGCGACAGCCTCTTGCACGCCCTTAGGTGAGATCGTGGGCGAGTGTCCTGGGGCTACGCAATGACGCGAGGGGCTACCCTTACAGCCCGAGCCACGCCAGCTGCAAGGGTCGCGTGTGGATCGGCGATGACTGATGCTGCGAGCAGACCATCTGTCCATCATACTGCCACCGCAAGGCTGCTACTACTGATGTTAGAGGGCTTGCGCTTGCACCGCCGAGTGCTCCTGGTAGCAGGCGTCATGCGATATCACCGTGAGCCAGGCGATGCAGGTAGCACTGCTAACCAGTACGACAACCTGCTTGGCAAGATAGCAGAAGCAAGTTGGACGTACTGCACGTCAGACTCGCAAGCGCCCCTTGCCCCGGCCATGACGGTCTACTGGGGCCCTCAAGGTTCAGCAGGCCGACAGTTCCGCAGTCGACGATGTCCGAAAGCCCACGCGTGCAGATCAACGGAGACATAGCCATGCTGGGTCACGAGTTGCCGAGGCCACCGTTTCAATCCGCCCAGGATCAAGCTCCCCATCCGCTGCTGCATCATGGCAGCCATGGCAAGGCACGGCGAAAAGGCATGCTCATGATTGATACGCACGCGGCAAGGATGTGCAGCATATGCTGCCCGAACTTCATGACTGCCCCATGGCTTGACTAGGATCTTGGGCATAAGGCTGAGCAAGCCACCAGAAATGGTCAGCGTGCCAGGAGTACTTTGCATGCTCACCGGCGGAGTCTAGATTTACGCGCTCACATGGTCGGCGCGTGAGTTCCCATGCTGGTCAGATTACCCTGGGTCGATAAACACCCGAACGAGCCCATTGTTCTGGAAGCGCTTGATCAGCCCTTCTCTCGGGAGGTCCAGATGGTCCCCACCTGCGGGCGGGTTGCCACGAGCGTGATTTGGAAAGCACGACGCGTTCTGCGAGCTTCCTTCCTTCAGACCGGCCAAGATCGGCCGGAATGATATCATTCCTCTTGGGATGGGGACATCAGCTTGCTGCAATACGATGCGGAACCGATCTGGCTCCTGTACCGTTAGCCCAACCCGAGATTGCAGGCCCGGTTGCGCAGTGCTCCGCAACCGCAGCCAGCTGTGATGGACGGCCACGCTGCTGCTCACCGAAATGTATCAGCAAATGGTGATCGGCAGCATCGTACATCCTGAGACTTCACGCTTTGAGACTTGACAGACGCAGCTCAGATCCGTCTCACGTCGACTGCGCGTGGTATGCGCACCTCGCAGGGCATCAGGGTCCCAGCCAGGGGCTTCAAACAGACTTCAGAAAAAGCAGACAAGCCAAACAGGAGGCTGTGCTCTGGTCCCGACGAGGGCGCACTGGCCCCTGGGTTCATCCGTCCTGTATTGTCACCCTACCCGGCCCCACCTACGTACAGCCAGATGATCGCTAGCTCGGAAGCCACTTTCTAGATTGGACTTCCCCAGGGGGTGATGGCTCCTGTACGTGCCACTGCGCCGTCAATGGCCCACGTATCACGGATGAGTCCACAATCTTCAACCGTGTGCCCAGCATGACTTCATGCGCCGAAGAGGAGCATTGCTGGGTTTTTCTGAGCAAGCCAGACCACTTTTCCTCCATATATGCCTCCCCTCACACCATTACTCACGGTAGACAGAGTGCTCTTGCAACGGTTTCGCCACTCATACTTTTTCAGGCTCACTAGCAACTGCCTGCGACGCTGCTGAAATCATTGCTTCATCGGGTTTCCGCATCAGCGCGAATAGGTCAGTTGACTTCGGAGACAACTGGGTCCGTCCACAATTTCAAGCCGGGCTTTTCAATCGTTAGTCTCGCGCAGCGCATCGGTCTTCATGGGGATTTTTCTAACATTCCTTGGAATCCAGCTCCGCCTTATGCTCTTCTCGAATCCTACTGTCGCAGGCTGGTAAACTCGCCTAGCCCTGGTATCTTCTCTCACTCCTTTGCCGAGGACCTTCCGGTACTGCTGCAACGCCCGGCAGCATAACCTTAACAATTGCACATCTCAGCCTCCAGGCATCCAACGGCTGGGCCGACCAGAGCGCTACAGGCCGCAGACAGACACAATGAGAGTGCTGGTGCTCGGTGCTGGCATTGCTGGCATTGCAGTGGCCTTGGCTCTTTCCAAAGAACTTTCACCACTCATCAGGGATCTGCAGATCACAGTATACGAATTACGAGATGTTCCCTCGACCTCTGGCGGTGCCGTCAATCTCACGCCTGTCGCGCAGCGACACCTTGATCAGCTAGGTGTGCTATATGAGCTCGATAAGATGGGCCCTGACGCTGGCGTCGGCGTCAATGCAATTGAGCTCTTTTCCATTCACTCCGGCCGAAGGATGGGTTGCGTCGACTTCGCAGGCAAGAATGGCAAAGGATATGGCGGATACAAGGGCCGGCGAGTCATGCGCATCGCACTGCACCTGGCCATGATGACAGCCATGGAGAAGAGGCACAACATCGATATCCAATTCGGCAAGAAAGTCGTTGGCGGCATTGAGACAGACAAATGTGTCACGATCTACTTCGAAGATGGGTCGATGGCCAAGGGAGACCTGGCGGTCGGCGCTGACGGTGTGCACTCCAACACGAGGACGAATATCGTGGATCCCGACCGTGCTTCAAAGTACACTGGCATCTCATTCATCCAGGCGACCATGCCTGCCTCGCTCATCAAATCGCCTTTCCATTTCGAGACAACAGCACTGAACCGGTCAAGACGCGGCGCCTTGCTCACCACGTTCTGTGACCGGCAAAGAGAAGAACTTTTCGTTGCTGCGCTTCAGCAAGTGGACGCTCAGCACATCGCCAATGGTATGCTAAGGGTGCAAGGGCAAGACTATTCACGAGCCAAGAAGACCTCCGTCAAGGCCCTCCGCGATGACCTTCGTCAACGATTCGGCAAGGCTGTGCAACCATGCATCAGAGAGATCATCGAGAAATGCCCAGACTGGACACTCTACCCGGTCTACGAAGTGCCTCGAGGAGGCAAATGGAGCTCAAAGCGGATCATGCTTATTGGTGATGCCGCTCACGCAGTAAGTTTGACTCGGGTGTAAGATACCATGCACGATGGTGCCTGTGCTAACTGTTCCCAGATGCCACCGAAGGACGAGTCCGCAGCTTACGCGCTCGACGATGCGATCCTGTTCTCTCGCATACTTACACGCTACCTCAGCGAGCCACTGCCACAAGTGTTCGCAGCGTATGAAGCCATACGGCGGAAGCCAATTGACGACGCATACAAGTTGGCAACGGCGAACTGGCAGCAGAATCGCGATTCTACTTCTCTCACACGTCGCTTGGAGGACTGGCTCACGCCATGGCACCTACGAAGAACACGCAAAGCCAGAACGGAAGCCTGGATGGCCGATGCTCAGACCGTGGCCATACCGTTCCCTGAGCCAGGGCAATTCGAGCCGAAGGATGACAATGCCTCAGAGACAAGTTCATGGCTCACGTAAGGCATTCCTGCCCCGATCTGTCGTCCTCCTCTCAGAATTGAAAGCAGGCAGCCGTTGCCACGCCTCATGCCTTGATCACTTATTGATGCGAGGTTTCTAGGAGACGAACAGGCTCCTCCCGCTGGAGCCGAGACTGAGGATGGACGACACGACCAGCTATCGCTCAGCTAACGATGCGTCGAGCCAAGTCGCTTAGACGACGTGGGTTTCGTGGTCACAGCCCCGCATGCAGGCCTTGACGCTACGCAGCGTCGATGGACGTACGAGCTTGCGTGGCTGTGTCGCCGCCGTCTCTGCCACCTGCTCAGGGTCGCGCTCATGCCCTTGCATGCTGTTTCAATGATTTCCTTCTTTTTTCCTGAATACCCTTGTCATACGCTACCTATCGCCGATCTCTCTCCGACTTGCGCGCCTGATCATGGAATTGAAGCATCCTGGCATCGCCTTCTGTCGTCGTCCTCGTTCGAACTCTGCCTTCCACCAATCATTCGTGCTTGGTGTCCCAGTCCTCATCTCATGTCATT